>ML769504.1:13686-187629 GCA_009733575.1 Gymnopus androsaceus JB14 | reverse complement strand
AAATGCCCATTTCAGAAAAGGTAACGACGTACTGGTCAGATTTGAATTCAGCGCAGTATTCACGCCACTGGAGCCGCTTGGGATAAAGAAGGGTCAGAGGTTAAGTGCATTTGAGCCTCTAATGGACCACCTGGATATTAGAAAAATACCATCCGATAGTTAGAATGACGTACCGAAATCCCTTCAGGTGAGTCTCAAGCGTTATTCTTATTCTTTTTCAATTTTTGGCCATCCAAATGGCAAGAGAATTAGTTTTTGGGGGTTTCATTCTCTTTCCGGCGCATAATAATAATAACAGTATTGAGAGAAGCAATCAGAAGAAGCAGCTGTGATGAAAGTTCAAGAGAAAAGACGCGTTGACGCGAGGCACTTTTCCCAGCGCTAACTTAATAGGTGGGCGCTTCTTCATCCGCCCTTTCATCACCCTTATCAAGTTTAAAGTTATAATGGAGCTAAACCCCTTGGAAGGAAGGAAGGAAGTATATTACACGGCTTGGTCCAAGATCTGAACGCCGGCTAAGCCGAGGAGTAACCCGATGCGGCACTAGCATCTTTGTCCTCGGGGCATTCATGGGAGGTGGGGACGAGCTCACAACTGACCCGCGAGGTCGCTGCTGTAGATCCCCTGCCCTCCATGAACACCAAGCTACTTACAGTACAGGCATATACTAATAAATACACTAAGGCTAATTGTTAATCAACTGCGACCGCATCTTGAGTGATGTCAAATCCGAGGGGCAACGGAACGGCAATATTGTTCGGGGACAAATACAGTAACATTGTCATAGATTGTAAGGACGTCGAATATCCATTTTGCCAAGATAGAGAAGGAAACTTTTGTGGATGCAAGATAGGCCAGGTAATATATGCAATCCATTTCAGGAGTCAATCTGATCGCATTTGTGTGAAGAGCGTAAAACTCTTGGAAAAATTCATCTCTTCTGATTTGGAGAGTATTGTCCATACATTGGAGCATTGCATGTTCCGGCGTCTCTACAGCTGTTTTGCAGAAACGGCACAACCTATCATGATGAGGAATTTCGGTTCGGTGATTGTTTGGCCAGGTCAGTCTGACTACTGCCAGCGGATGGTCACCTGTTATGAGCTTTGTGAACGCCTTTCGGTGTTTAACATTAGCTATATCACTAATGTATGACCGCGCACACATGTCCTTATAAGACATGCAAGTGACCATTAGCTGATGGTTCCTTTCTCAGTTTCAATATATATGTTCTTGAAACTACGCGTGTACTAAGCTCGCTATCAATCCAGGCATGCATGGCCTTCTCACAGCATTCCTTAAAGTTCCCCATAATGGTGGAATCCGTTGCATTCAATAGTGCATCAGTAAGTGGTAGGGAGAAATCAGGGCACCACTTTGCGATGACATTCTTTAAGTCTCCAATCCAGGACTTCTTGCCCTGTGAGTCTAGTATAAGACTTTCCTCAAGAGCTGCTCTGACGTATGTACTGGCTGGGCGGCCCAGCAGATATGATAAAAATCGTAGTGCTAACTCCAACCGGCGAAATTGGAGTGGAATAATGCCTGTTTCTGTGTATGTGGCAACAACGATTGCGGTTTTTGATAGTCCAAGTAGTCTTCGGAAAAATGATTTCTGAACCGCAATCAAGTTGGCCAGTAGTGCCTCGCTAGTGTCTAAGGCAACTTCGCAGCCATAGATAAGTTGGGGATCAATGCATCCCATGTAGAGCATAGTCCCTTCAAGCAAAGGGAGAGTACCAATCATAGATTCAACTGTGAAGAACTGCATGTGAGGCCGTCAGGCCCTTCTTTGACTTGGCAGTGTAGTAGTTCTGGAAAACTGATGAGAAAACTCTGAAGACCCCGCAGCGGAATCCCATTCCCACATAGGTATACTCATCGACAATCTCTACTTCCACACCATTGAAGTAGAATTTTGGGTTCCACAATGGTGGAGGCCCATGGTAACCTATCACCGACTTAATGGCATTGATAATGAGGAAATTGTTACCACAGTAGGTATAAAACAGATCCATTTTTCGTTGCAGTCCTTCTGGTGATAATGCCAGTATGAGGAGATCATCTGCTTGTTCCAGGTGGGAAATAATTGCTCCTGCCAGTACAATATCATCCTCTGTAGCAGGAATATTGAAGTCTCCAAAAAATATGATCCAGAATTCAGGAGATAGGGTGTCCCCAATGAGAATACCTATACCTGCATGGAGGACATCTGATAGGTCACCCTCATGTCGAACTCTATAGCGCATAAGTTTATAGATCATTCGGATCCAGTCAAAGATCCGCCCCGAGGCACCAAGATCCTGTAGTTTACGCCATAGAGTGGATCGGTCGACAGATGAAAATGCATTTGTTATGTCAATACTTGCCACCCATAGGGTACGGCCCATTGCGCGTGCCTTTTCAATGGCACTTCTGAGGATGAATGCATTGTTATTGGTACGGTAGTTCTTTCGGAAACCATTTTGGGAAGGGGGAATAATGTTACGTGCATCTGCCCAATCTACAAATCGTTGCATCATCAATAGAGTGACAAATTTGAGCATACAGCTTTCCAAACCCACTGCCCGATAACTGTTTGGGTCATCAAGAGGCTTTCCCCTTTTTATAATACCAATTAAGATGCATATAGCCCAGGTAGTTGGACAGTCACCATGTGCCACGCATTCATTGACCAGTTGGGCAATCAGAGTACTGTCCATATCAATGATTTGGCGGTAATACACCTGCTCAATACCGGGTGCACTATTTGAAGGATGTTTCTCCAGCTCAAGTTTGCAAAGGTCAACTTGTTCTGCAGTGAAGGGCCTGTCAAAGAACTGTTCCGGTGTTGAGTCGACTGTGACGTCCGGTATTGGAAACTTTATCGAGTCAGATTGTCATCTTGTGTTAATTTTCATTTTCCAAGTGCTATGCTTCATGTTCAAACGAGTTCATAATCGGTCAACTTGTCGAATCTCAAAACTCCTCTTCAATCAACCGGGAACAATGTGTATAGAGGTGTATAGACCTTCAACCAAATTTGTGTACATCTAGAAAAACTGCAATATTTATTACAAATTCACAACGCAAGTCTCTACGGTGCGAAAACATAGTCAGTATAAGTAACCCTTTCCACTCTCCACCATAAAAGGTAGCTCGATCGTACGCAGACAAGGGCATTACCCACAATCTCAATGGGAGATCTCGCTGAAACAGACAATATCCTGGTCAGGAATGAACAGCCAAATCTCGGTTAAGCACTTACGTTGGAAATAAAATGCCTCCCGCACGACTTTCTCGCTCACTGCCTTTACAGCTGTCTCCCTAGTGAATCCATCTGCAACAATCAACGGCCTCGGGGATCATGTGTCATAAAGAACCTCATAGGACTGCACAGGGTTTTCGAGCTCTCGCGTTTAGATCATGTGGAGATATGAAAGCTCTGGATATCTTTCTTTAATCTCAGAGATGAGGTAGGTGTACGTCGGGAAAGGATCCTTCATACCCATATCTAAAAATCATCAGCGCCTCTATTCAATTCGGAATGCACGAGCTCCTACCTTGTGCTGTAGCCCAAGGACTGAACCGAATCGCAGTCCTCTCTTGACCAACCGCTTTCACTACCGTGTCCGCAACTTCCAACGCATACCTGGTCCGACTCTTAACTGATCCTCCATACTCATCCGTTTGGTTATTCGACACGTCCTGGATAAACTGATCGACCAAATATCCACTCGCACCATGAATTTCTACTCCGTCGAATCCTGCTTTAGTCACTGCTTTGGAAGCTTGTGCAAAAAGCTCTATGGTGGCTTTAATTTCCTCGATAGCCAATGGCCGTGGCACCTCTCCTCCAGTTATAGGTATATCTTCAGCACTGACCACCTCAAAATTAAAATTCAGAGCTTTAAGAACAGCGGCTCTTCCTACTCTGCCGATAAATCCTAGTTGAAGGTAGATGTAGCTGCCTTTGGCGTGTGCAGCGCTGACTACCTGTCGTTTTCGATTGAGGGACTGCAATTTGCGGAAATAACTATCTGCGTACCTCCTTCCAAAACCAAGAAGCAATCTGCTCCTCGGACCAGATACCGGGAGCGCGCGCGCGATAACTGGGGTCCAACTATGGTTCCCTCAGTTATGACGAATTTTCCCTGCGCGTTGGCATGCTGAGAGTGACTACTTCCAGTGAGACAAAGTCACTGGTCGTCCTCAATCGTGTCAAGGGAGCTAATGCAACGCGATGATTGAGCATCATGTTGCCGACTTTGATAGGAGCAAAAAGGTTGGAGTCCGTCGCTGCGGAAGACATTATTGACGTATGAAGAATGTTTTTGTGGATAGTTGAAGTCGTTATAGGAAGAGTTGGACGATAAAGATTCACGTTTACCCGGAATATTTGAATATTCGCCGATTTTATACTTCTGGCATTCATGATTTTCAACAATTTCATGTGCTAAGTCTGTCAGCCTAAGATCGGTAAACAAAGCTAGCGGTAGGTAAGCTTTATGCGAGGAACGTTACTGCAACGCGTCGACGACGGAGTGACAAGGTGCGTTAACACTAAGGGGAAAGGTTAGCTTTACACTGAGGGGTTAACTGAGGTGGGTCTCGAATGACAACACTAAGTAGTATATTTTGAGGGAAAGTTGGCCCTAATCTATGTACAAGCTAGGTCCTAAATAGTAGAGTAGGGTATTCAGTAAATAATGCCAAATGTACAATACTGTGAGCTAGCATCAGCAAAAGCTGTATTTTCGCTGGAGGTCTCCAGAGATCTCTGGAGCTTGACAGCTGTCAAAAAAACTGTCAATTTTCTCCAGAGATCTCCAGAGGTCTCTGGAATAGGGTACCTTGCTCCAGCAAAAATACAGGTTTTGCTGATGTAGGTAAATGGTAAGGAATGAATATTGAGGAAGGGTCAATGTATAAAGTAAGTACGAGTCCAATGGAGAAGGACAATGAGTGAATAAGGAAATACCCGACGGTGTGGAGTGGCCGCTACAGTTACAATTGGTATGCTGAGTCCGTCAAGAAAAACACATGCATTACAATGAATCATCACTCAACTGACTGGACATGGGAATCGGATCCAACTTGGATATCAGCACAGAAAATTTGCTCATGCCCACGGAAAGCGACAGGCTGGCAGTATTGCCCCACCAAAAAACTATGAATATCTTTTGAAGATCATAATATTTTTACCTCAAACAACTTGTAGTCTTAATCTGCTGTATGCACTTGCTTCATGAGCAAAACCTGTATGACATGGGCAGTGCTTGAGCGAACTGTCCAGAGTTCCCAGCACTCCAGTGTCCCAGCACTCAGATGGTCCGGCCGATGCAGGAGGGGGCTCCCAGAAGCTCCCAGAGGCCGCAAAATTACCTTATTTGGAAATAACGTATGATTTTATATTTCTGACAGCACTGGCAAGCACTGGCCAGTGCTGGAAGCTCTGGGAGTGCTGGGAATTTTAAGTAACACTGTGGGAATTAAAATGCAAAATACAGGTTTTGCTGATGTTGATTCCATACTTACCAGCAATAAACCATGAGAATTCTGAGCTTAATTCAGGGGATAAGATTTGGCTGATTTTTCTTCAAATCCTTGTTTTACCTTCTATTGTTCACTAAAAATATGGAAAAAAAGTGGAACTCCCTATTTTTTATATCTGGCTTTTCATGTGTAAACAACTTCAGGTCCAGAAATAAATATTTACTCTTGTACAGTTTTACAATATTTTTGAAACTAAGGAATTTGCTAAATATAGCAGGTAATTCCCGGAGGCATATTTCCAATTGTGCTAGAACAATTTCACTAAATGTGCAGAATGAGTTCATAACTTGAATCAAGTGCAAATATGCATTTGTTCAAAAATTATGAGCAAAACAGTGGTGGACTGTTACTTTCCATGGGCACTAGTAGTTACAGAGCATTACCTGAATTAATTAAATAAAAGCAAAATTCTGAGTTAGATTTGTTGGACATTGGAGGGAGATATCCAACTTGGATCCAGTGGGTGTGGATAAATTGAGCCACTAAGCAGAGGAAGTAGGTAGGTATCAGTCCTACTACTGGATGTGGTGGCAGCAGCTGTGGCTTGGCCTGATGCGGTTCTTTGTGTTGCTGGTGGCAGTGGATTAGTCCTTTGTGACATGAATAAGGGTTATACCAGTATAGTGCATCAATGGTTAAGGCTAGGGCCCATAACCTATTAGAGTTAATTCCTAAAAGGAAGTACATCAGGAAAAATGGTCTGGGCCCAGGACTGACTTTAGGTTGACCCACAATGACTTAAAGAGACTTAAGGGAACCTAAGGATACCTAGGTCTCCTAGGCCACCTAGGTTGCCTAGACTGCCTCAGTTTCTTTGAGGTCACCTAGGTTGCCTAGGATTTAGGGATAAACCTTGGGAATTTGAGGCAACCTGAGTAAACCTGAGTAAACCTGAGTAAGCCTGAGCTAACCTGAGGAACCTGAGGAAACCAGAGGTAGCCTAAGGTAGCCTGGGGTAGCCTGGAAGACCCAAGGTGATCAGAGTGACCAGGGTGACCAGGGTAGCCTGGGTTCCCTAGGTCATCTTAGGTTTAACCCCTTTTTGCTGATGTAGCAGTAGTACATCAGCAAAACCTGGGTGGTCTCCAGAGATCTCCAGAGAGCTCTAGAGCACCCATAGCTTCTGGAGCAGCTGTAGCAAGGATAGTAATTCCAGGAAGCTCTGGAGGACTATTGAGTTCTCTGGAGCTCTCTGGAGACCACCCATCATTTGACAATTCAGGTTACCAAGCCCCATTCAATCGAAAATTTACATATCAAATTTTTCACATGCAATAATAATAGAAAAATTCCAAGCATTTTATTGTTATATATCATACACTTCCAAGGGGAGTCGGACAAGGTACTACTACTACTACTACATAATAAACTTAGAGTCCCATTCACCAAGCCAGTTTCTGCCCTACAGCTATCAGTCATTTCCAAAATATCAGTCAATTGATGCTGAAAAGGGATATGAACTTACAGTAAGAGGAGGGAAAGTGGAACCAAGTTGCAACAATGGAGGGAAGGAAGAAAAAAAAAGAGTACAAGTCAACATTCAACATTGAGTTGAATGGTGACACCTTTATATGATGTCCTGACAGTTTACAGCATTGTGTGACCATTGTGTTGGTTATGTGATGTAAAAGGAAGGGCCTGGCAACTGTTTCCTTTTATGTCAGTTAACCAACATTCAAGTCTGACAGCTGTTGTCTGCTTGGATCAACCAGAGCAGTCAGAGCTCTCCAGAGCTCTCCAGAGTGCAATTCAATGCTCTGACTGCTCCAGCAAATATCCAGGTTTGGCTGATGGTAGCTTCAGAGCAGCCAGAGCAGCCAGAGGTCTTCAGAGGTCTCCAGAGCTCAATTCAATGCTCTGAGAGCTCCAGCAGCAACCAGGTTTTGCTGATGCAAGTGCATACAGCACTTAGCAGTAGTCTCCCATAGGCAGACTTGAATACAGATGATGATCCACATGGATGTACCTGTACAGAGTCTGCTAGTAGGCGCGCTGGCACTGCAGCTCAAGAAAAAGTCTTATGTAAATATAGGTCACTGCCACCATCAGTATGTTGGATCCGTATGGGTGCTCAATCGTACTTTTGCTATCAATCATTGCATTCACATCTACCAAGACACTCCGCAGGATCCATTATAATACAGCTGTAATTAGTACTGAAAAACCTTTCATAAATAATACAATATTCCGTATGATTTTTTGTATGAAAAAGAGCTAAGATTTCCCCTGAAAAATAAATGGGGAAAGTGCTTCATTTACCTTTGAAAGTGAAGGTCTTTTGCAATTGGAAAAGATGGTCTTTTACTTGCATAAAAGTTCAACTATTACACCTATCAAGTGCAGGAGGCACCTGGGAGGCAGAATAACTGGTAATCACATGTAGAAAGTGCCCGGCAAGCAGGATAAATGGTAAATAAGCATGGAAAGCGCCCGCACTTTAGGTAATGAGTGCGGGAAGTATCCGCGGACAGTCAGGAAGCGTGGGAAACATCAGCAGGTGGATAGCGGATGCAGGGAGTGTCTGGAAATGAGCCAAGGCCTGACAGACAGCTAACAGTGAGTCCAAAATATCGAGAGCTTATGGGAGCTCACTGCAAAGGGCAGAACAGATGAGCACCCACACAAAAGTGGTACACATAAAGGCATTTCCGTCAGGGGGGAGGCTCAAAACCATTAAATAGTGGATTTTGACTCCACATCATAAGTTAGGCTTGCCTAGAGCTGAATGCTTTCATAAAAAAAACAAAGAAACCACATTGGTGACTAGAATACTCAAGTCTGGACAGCCCTGATGTTTACAAGCCCTCATTGCTTCCGTTTTACCCATCCCATAGCTCCTCTTTTCCATTGTTCTGGTGGTGTTAGGTTTAGGCCGCCTAGTCCTCCTCAGTCTGGGTCTCCAATTCCTTGTAGTTATTAGTTTGAACACTTGTTTGCTCCATATGATGGCAATAATGGAATTATGCAAATAGAGATGGAGCAAGATATAGAGCTAGATGAGATGAGAGAAGGCAGGATGCCCATCAATATTGGAGAGTTTAATAAACATTCATGCTAGGAATGCAAGTGTGGAAGGGCTACCTGCTTACCAGGGAGAATTCTGTGACATGACCTTCTTCAGTTCCATTCCATATTGGATATTCAATTCCCCACCTTGGTTCAATTGCTTCTTGTTCAGTTTGTACTTAATTTGATAAATACACACAAAAATCATTTGATTCTTTTATTCATTCATTTTATTCTTACTTATGGATGATGTACTGGGCCCATTCCCAGCATGTCTTTCACATAGGAAACATGTTAGAAGCTTATATGCACCTTGACCAGTATTTTCTATTGCAGGGACATGATTTGCATCAGCAAAACCTGGGCATTCTGTACAGAACCCATAGCACATACAGAGCCCATGGCAAGGTACCCCTGTATACAGAGCTGTAGATTGCTATGGGTTGCTGCAGGTTGCTGTGGATTTTGTGGGAACGTTGTTGGTCAGGGCTGGTTTGCAATTCAAAACCATTACATAAATATATGACCACTGAACTGTTTCTGTTATGACCCAGCCCCCCTACACTTTTTCCGACTAATAACTACCCACAACTACTGGGTTATCTTATCTCACAACTACCAACAATCAGTTCCAGTCATGTGGATACACTTACATACAGCTGGCATAGCCTTCCCATAGCCCTCACTGGCTGTACCACAGCCTACTGAGGCTGTATACATGGCCACACCACAGCCTACTGAGGCTGTACCTATAGCCACACCATAGCCTCCAAGGGCTATGCACATAGCCCACACTCAACTCAATACTTATCCCCATAGCCACTTCATAGCATACCAAGGCTATGTACACTGCCCACTAATATCTGAATACCTAGATACAGCCTCTCTACAGCTTTAGCACTGCCAGAGATATACTACAATACTATTGGTTAGTTCTATTATATAGCATAGCCTTACATACAGTAGAAACACTATAAAAGCTGGGCTAAATCCACTGTAAAGCCCCAGCTTGAGTATTTTGATTAACTTACTTCTCTTTGAGATTACCATCTTGAAGATATTGAGCTCACTGTCTTGTTTACTTTCTGCTGTCTCAACTACATTTGATCTCTGATCAAATCTTCCTGTTACTAATACTGTTGACAACCAACTGTCCAGTACTCTCCAGCTATTGTTACCATTACTGTTGACAACTAACTGTCCAGTACTCTCTGGCTATTGTTACCATTACTGTTGACAACCAACTGTCCAGTACTCTCCGGCTATTATCACCATTACTGTTGACAACCAGTGTCCAGTACTTATCAGCTACTACTACTAATACTGTTGACAACCAGTGTCCAGTACTTATCAACTAATAACCCTACTTACAACACTTATTACATCTAACAAAGGTATGTGTGCTAGTTATTGTCTACACATAGTGACTCCCACTGTACATACACTTACTAATAAGTCTATTGATCCATTGTTTACTTACGTATTACATTACTTAAGTAGTCTCATAGATTAGCTCCTAACAGTTTCTCTCTCGCAAGACCGAAATAATTATAATAAAATCATTGCATTCATAATACTAGTATAGCGAAACCAGAGACACCAGTATATTTAACTACATAGAGTGTAAATAAAGACAATACACCAAAGAATGTATACTCAGGGTCACATAAAGTGATGGTCCCAGTTTTGTTTTCACCATATCACCAGAACAAGTAAATATTTTCTCATGGTCCCAGTGGTAGAATTAACAACTCAATGTCTAAAAATCATTTGACCATACTTACTAGCTACTCCCGTGAGAATCCTGTTATATTAGGGGAAAAGTGGGGATTTTTAGCATAGAATATGGAAAAACTTTTTTTTAGAGATGGGAGGTCATCACCATTGGAAAGAGCAGCATCGAAAATGGGGGATACAGTTTACCCCACATGATTTCAATGAAAATTGCGCGAGATATTGGAGGAGCAAACTGGGCACTTACCTGCATTTTCAGCGGACCGCCTGCCAGATGCCCCAGTAAGTGCCCACTTTTGTGCTCAAATATCTCGCTCAGTTTTGATTGAAATCATATGGGGTAAAGTGTATCTCCCATTTTCAATGCTGCTCTTTCCAATGGTGATGACCTCCCATCTCTCAAAAAAAGTTTTTCCATATTTCATGCTAAAAATCCCCACCTTTCCCCTAATATAGAGCAACATTCTCATGGGAGTAGCTAGTAATTATGATCAAAAAATTCTTGGACATTGAGTTGTTAATTCTACCACTGGGACCATGAGAAAATATTTACTTGTTCTGGTGATATGGTAAAAACAAAACTGGGACCATCACTTTATGTGACCCCGAGCAGTGTAAATGATGACTGCTACTGATACTTAATTAGAGATGTTGGGAAAATTTGAAGGCTTGAATGAGACCTACTGAGAATTTCCGAACTAAATATTTAAGAGACAGAATCAACTTGGAAAAAACGGAACTTGGGGGAGAATTCGTGACTATGCGTCAACTCTTATATAATATTGGCAGGAGATGATGACAGCTGTCAAGAAGCTGACAGTTGGCTCGAACACTCGGTAATCCTACAGGAGCTTACAGGAGCTTACAGCAACTCACAGCAAATCATAGCAGCCACAGTTCTGTACAGAACTATGAAGTGCTATGATTTACTGTGGGTTGCTGTGGCCTCTGTGGCTATCACCCAGGTTTTGCTGATGTGGAGTCCAATCCAATCTGAATAGAAACTTAATTTGTTTATACTACTTACTTCACAATTTATACCTATTTTTGACTATAAAGGACCTTCGGTCCAAACAAATATATACATTTTTCCTGTCCCAAACCGCCAACAAGTGGTAAGCTCATTACCCATATATTGTATTGAATATCATTCTTACTCATCTAGGCTTATGGTTTATTGCTGTGGTGAGTCAAGTGAAATCAAGTTGTTCAAGAGGGAAAAGAAAGAAAAAGAAAAGAAAGAGATAGACCTTATAAAGCAAGGTGAGTCTAATTATATATATATATATGTTGAGCCACCTGTTTGTTGCAATGCAGAAACCAGTTACTGAGCAGTGAGACAGCTAGCTCAGGAGATGCTTAAAGTGAACCAAATACAGGTAACATGGCGAATGGTCATATGGACTCCACCCTCAATAGAGTTTGTTCTGCGAATGGTTCAATACAGTGGGAGGCCATCTCAATCCCAGCCTTTGATGTGATACAGCGGAATACCAGGTGGGTCAGAAGGGAAGCCACGACGAATGCTATCAAGAAACGATTCACAGACTTTGCACAATTCCTTAGAAAAAAACTGACCAAAACCCTTTTTCTGGTCAGAGCTACAGATGACATTTTGAAAACTGCTGAAAAGGCTTTCGAGGCTGGCTTCAAGCTTTTGAGGTTCTGGAACATATTGTCAAGCATGACAATTGAGCCAGTCCTTTCCGGTACAAACAACATATTTCCAGGCAATTTTCTTCTTTCCCAGTACAGCCTTGACAGCTTTTACATTGTTGGCATCTCTAATCAGGATGGTTTTGCTGAAGAGATGAGCAAATTCCTTGAACGCGGAATGAGATTTGGGTAGCATCTGGAGAAGACGGTACATGAAGTGGAAGATGTCATCAAAAACTCGAGTGGGAAGAGTCTGAGATTCTTCGGCATATTGAACCAATAAACTTTGACAATACTGGACTGCATCAATGACTGTTTCTTCAGATATATGTGTGTTTTGATCATCGTCAATGTCATGAACAGGCTGAAAGAGGTTAAGCATTGCTTTCTTATCAAAGTATACAATGTAGACCTACTGTGGCGGCGAAAATTAACCGAACACGCAAAATTTTGCCTTGTATTTTTTTTTTGGCAGTACGTGTCTTAGACATCAGTAGCTGGCAACTGTATAGGACTAGCGCCAAACCACTGCGTAGTTTGTGAAGGGGAAATCCATATGGAAAAACCTTCGGAGAAAAGGGTGAAATAAAGCCACCACCGAGGAAATGCACACTGTTGGGGTGACATTGCACATAGCTCTCGCTATAGTGTGGGGCTTTGGGCATACCAGACTATGGTTTGTCCACGGCATTTGCATCCATTTAAGAGATTACAGTGGATGCTGTCTAAAGTTGTTGAAGGGCCCAATACCCACTAAAACCCCGGCTTCACATATCCAGTCCGAAGGGAGCTTTTGTGGATCCTTGATTATTGGATTCCACATCTGGAGCACTCTCTTTTTTGTTAGTGCACTTTTCTTCCACTTGGTTTGTAGGTAAGGCTCTGGTCCCTTGCTAATCTCTGGTTCAGGACCTGGCATAATCTGTTATAAGTTTCCTTATCAGGAATGTCTTCATTTTCACGGTCTATTACAGCCTCCCAATGCAGTTTCCAGATCAAGTGGGCTGATTCAGTAATCAGTATTTTGTAGAGTCTTTTAATCCCAGGTGCTGATTTACCCTTAGCATCCTTGAATTCAAGGAGATTTGTACCCAGTATGATTCCTAGATTAGGCTCTTTCCAGGGGCCATGGTCAGGTGTCTTAGGCCACAGGCTTTTAGCCATTTCCCATATTAGCCTCCTCCAAGGTCTATCACACTCTAGGAGGATGTGCTCAAGGCTTTCAATCTCATTACAGTGCGCACACATCATCCTTTCCTCGCATTCAGGTATGTGTTTCCAAAATCTGCCTACACAATGGGCATCATGCATTGACTTCCACAGGAAGTCCCTTATTCTTCGGGTAACTCAGGGTCACGGATTGATTTCCATAGGTGCTCCGCCATTGGTGTGACATGGTTTTCTACATGGAGGTCATGTTGCACCTTGCCAATGGTACGCTCTGTGGCTGGATGTGGTTTTGCCTTATTTTGCCCTTGAATTGTCTTATAGGCTAGGGATTGGGTAATTGTTGAGAGCTTGATGCCTTTGAGGTCAAACTTCATATTGACTTTTAAGATTGGCTCAATAGTGTCAATGCCCAGAGAGGCCTGTTCTGCTAGGCTCATACTTCCTCTGTATGCATCTAAATTCCCTTTCTTGTCCACTTCACGGAATATAGTTGGTGCTTCATGGGCTCGGAGGTGGCTCAGGAGAGCCTTATACACTCTTGCATCATTCACATTATGGAAGCCCCTGTCATTCCAGCCAGTGAGTTGTTCTGTTATATTCTTGAGTACTTGCTCATTTGTAATGATGCATCTTAATGGTTTGTTGGTAGGAGCATTTAAAATAGCATATAAAACTGCAATTGCTGCAGCTGTGGGTGCAGATTGCCTTTCATCCCTAGGGACTGCAATTGCAGCATTCCGAAATTTTGCCTTGTAACGGCCATAGCTTGGCAAATGGTACATATTACAATTTGTGTTCGGGGACAATATGTAGCCTTTTTGATTCCGCAGATCATCCATTTTCCACATTTAAGAAATATTTACAAGTGGTAGAGTTATAAGTCAATATGTACAAAGCATCAAATTTTATGATGTAATTTTTGTGAATTTTGACTCTAATGAGCTTTTTTCAATGTGTTCCTAAGCTTTTCTTGCAGTTATTTTTGTACAGGACTACTATTGGGACCACAAGGCTTTTATTCCATGGCTTAAACCCAGAAGGAACATGCCATATTGATGCATCAATTGAAGATGTTTATTTTTACTTGAAATTACAATAGCAGATGAATGAGGATAATTCTAATGAACAACCCCCTTGCTGGCAACAACCCTCCCAAAAAAGGAAATTTTTGCAAAAGCTAGTTTGGCAACCCCATCACACTTTTGTCACACATTTTTGGATGTGATTTTTTTCAATCTTTTGTTTGTTTTGTTTTCAAAAAAAAAAGTCAGCTACCACCTCAGGCCTCACCTTACTTAAACTGCAACACCAACTGCTCAGATTCCCAAATAGGGCTGGTGGCAGTATCTGAAATATATGTTGGGTAAATACCCTTCTGTTGGTTGTCCGGCCGCTCTGCACACCACATGTACCCCTATCTGCTTCCATATATAAAGTAGGTAGATACGAGTTATCAATCAATTGTTCTTGCCCCCATTCTCAATGGTTGATTCCCTCCTTGTTGAGGTTGTACCTGCCAACTGAGCTTCTCTCACACCACCAATAATTATGCTTCAGCTTGGCTGAAGCATAATGGGAAATAAATTAATTCAATCCCTATACGAAGTGTAATTTTTCAGAAAAATACAGAAGATGTATATTTCAATAGAGTAGAGAAAAAATTAAATTCTGACATTCTGAATTTAGAAATTTTATATAGATGTGCGAAAGGAAAGCTTTCAATCGGACTCTGGAAACAATAGTTTCAATGTGGACTTGAAAGCCCTCCTTTCACAATAAGAGTAAAAGTAATTGTTTCAAAGAACAATTCAATCTTTCATTGAAAGATTGCCTTTCGCTGTCCGGTTTGGCAGTGGCCCGGTCCGGCCCGAGAATTGAAGTATTGTCTTTTGGGAACCAGCTGAAAGGTTCTTTGAAATAGTTACTTTTGCTCTTATTGTGAAGCAAAAGTATTCAGTCCGCATCAAAACTATTGTTTTCAGAGCTCAATTGAAAAGTGTTCTTTTGGATGTCTGTTTAAAATTTAAAAATCGGAGGGTCTGGATGTAATTCCTTCATAAGTTCATTGAAATATTTATTTTATATACTTGTATGAAAAGGTAAATTTATCTTATGTACTGAAATAATTCATTTCTCAAAGTACTTCAGCCTGACTGAAGTATAATCATTGGCAGTGTGTCTGCCTCTTAACAATATAAAGAGTCCAGATTATCTCTGACCTTCACAAAAAAAAATTGAGTTCTGAGGAAAATTTATATGTTGTGACCTCAATGTGACCCTGTGTGACCATGTGTGACCCCAACTGGGTTGTTAAATAAGACTTGAGCCAAGGGGGTTGTTCAATAGAATTATCCTGTAATAGTACCAATAACTCGCACTAGTAACTAATCAAAGGGTTGTACTAGTACCAATAACTCGGCCTAGTAACTGATCTAATGGTAGTAGTATTACCAGTAAGTCATACTAGTTCATGGAATCCATAGACTAGTACAGTTACTAGTTCATGGATTCCATGGAGTAGTATTTTTGTAGCTCATGGAATCCATGAACTAGTAAATGTACTAGTTCATGGATTCCATGGAGTAGTAAATGTACTAGTTCATGGAATCCATGGAGTAGTATATTCATCAGTTCATGGAATCCATGGACTAGTCAATGTACTAGGTCATGGATTCCATGGAGTAATATATTCATTAGTTCATGGAATCCATGGACTAGTAAATATACTAGTTCATGGATTCCATGGAGTAGTAAATGTACTAGTTCATGGAATCCATGGAGTAGTATATTCATTAGTTCATGGAATCCATGGACTAGTAAATGCACTAGTTCATGGAATCCATAGACTACTAAATGCACTAGTTCATGGAATCCATGGACTAGTAGATGCACTAGTTCGTGGATTCCATAGACTAGCATATTCATTAGTTCATGGAATCCATGGACTAGTACATTGACTAGTTCATGGATTCCATAGACTACTATTAAAAGTCATGTACAGGCTGCAAACCCATCCCATAAATATTTTCATTATTTTTCATGATTTTTTCACTAATTATGGCACCTCATGCCCGACTTTTTTTTCATGTGACACATGTGACACTGTCACACTACTTATACAGTTTACCTTATCCCTAGGTCTCCTTCTGGGATCCATCCTCATAATAATCAAAAGCTTTATTAAAGTTTGTGTGACAGTGTCACATGAGTGCTGATGGGATCAGCAGAGGTAGGTTGCTCGGTGTAGATGACAAAGTCATCACTGTAATGATCAATTACTATTTCAAAAATTTCAATTCGTACTGTGTGACAGTGTCACATGATTGTTGATGGGATCAGTAGAGATAGAATGTCAGATGACTAGCATCACTCTCACTATCAATACCTGTTTGGTCGCCAATACCATGGAATCCAGGACATCTGGAATCCAGAGGTGCCAGAGGTCCTGGCGCCCTGGAATCCATGGCCCTGGATATCCTGTGGATTTACTTCATATTAGATACTGGATTGTTACACTTTGGCCTATCTAACATGATATAAATTGTGGTAGCCTGAAGTGCGCAATGTGTGCAAGACCTGTTGAATTTTGGCTGATAGAGGCAATAGAGTCCATTGTGAAGCTGTATGAGGAGCAGACTGATAAACGGTTGAACATTTGCAGTGTTAGCCTTAAGGCCTTAATTAAGGCCTCCAAGCAGGCAGAAGGTCTTAGGGCTTATTTGGACCTTAAATTAATTTCAAGTTAAGGTCAAGTTAAGGCTTTAATATGAAAAAGTTTTTTTTCTTAATCAACCTCATACACATACCAGTGCCTTCCCAAATCTTTCTTTGGCTATGCAAGGTCTCATTACTCTGGCAGGCTGTTTTACACTATCTACAATAATCTAGATGGCCACCTGCATCCATCCCCTGCCACTGTTTCTTCCAGATTTCTTCTGCATCACTTTTCTTGCCACAAAGAAGCCTCAGCCAAGGAGGCTCCCACTTTGAATCATGTTGAGGCAGATTCTTTCCTGTCTTCATGCTCTTTCTGCTGCTTGTGAAGTCACATGCCCTTTCAAATTAAGACTCTTAATTAAGGCTCTTAAGGTCAGCATTGAAGTTAGGTCTTATACCCTTAATGAATTAAGGGCTTAAATTAATTAAGGCTTAGGGCTTAAGGCTAACACTGAACATTTGCTGAAGGCGCTTAGGGACACGGTTATCCCACATGAGGAGAGCATTCACTACTTGGTGGTAATTGGTAGCTTGACTTCGGAGATTGAGCAGCAATGAAGTCGCAAAAATTAGCCCCTAAATAGAAGATAGACTATAAGTTTCATAAAGTAAAAAGTGTAGAAACAAAACTGACCTGAATATGATTTCGATGTTGCTCTGTCAGAGGTCTTCGCAGAATATTCTGTAAAATACTCTGCAGATGAGGCATTGTTTTCCCATAAACCTCCCCCAGCGATTGGAGAGAAAAGTCATTCAACAGCCTGACTGTCACCGCCGATGGTGAGAGACATAGAGCTTGTGCTTCTCCCTGAAATGGCCCATGACGTGAATTGTTGGTGAGGAAAGCGATCTTGCGTTCAAGAACTTCCCCGGCATGTTCAATAACCCATTTATTAACTTTGGATCTACTTGACTTGGCAAAACTTGCAAGTGATTCTAGAAGTAACACTGCATTATCCCCTTCATTGAGCTGGTGTGTCCAGAGTTTGATAGTGGGATCCTCGGAGGTGAAAAGAACCTTCAGAAATTGGATAAGACCAAACTTTGAGAAGGTGATCATATGGCGAAGGACAGATAGTGTTTTTTGAGCCTCACTGAGTGGAGACTGACAGATCCGCGGTTCAATGTAGTCAGAGTCATCCACATCCATGTCATGTGGACCCAGGGGAGTTTCTGCAAATTTCTCATGGAGAAACTCGGAGGAGATGGGAGTAGGTGAGCGAATGGGACCAGGAGAGCTTGATAACGCTATCTCTTCATTGATTGAAAAGTCTAAGCTCAATGTAGGGGAGGCAGGGCGTAGAAAATAGGGCATTTTGGTAGACACAGAGGATAAAACAGTATAGATTTATAGTTTCAACTGTCTGTGAAGTTGATGCGCCAAAAACTCGTTGAACACATTGGGCATGGACGCGAACATGAAGATTTATATTCGCTGTAGTCATAATCATATACAAATTACATGTATGTAAGCTAGAAAATTCTCCGAAAACTACGGAACACAGTACTCTCCCATCTTTCCACCTTGGCTCCCAGACGGCTACGGCCAAAAGCCCTAATTGGGATAAGGCTGTAGTCGGATGGCAAGCGAGACTATTCCTTGCCAGTTTGAGAACCCAGACTACTTCCCATTACTTGCAAACCTTGATCAAGGCAAGGTTGGTTTGACAGGTTCACCATAACCATTCATTGTACCATTGACACAATTAGTACTGCCTCCACCCCCCCCCCAGTAAGTATACACCATCTCCTCTGACTGGCTCACAGAATCCATTCCACATAGTCTGAGTGTAATTGTGGGGAGGAAACAAGGAGCTGATGCAAAGGTGAGTGAGGAGCCTCTAGTGAGGCAAGAACTAGCAAGTCATACAGATATGGTGCGCAGATGGCGAATGAAGTTTTGAATATGATTATAGATCCTAGTAGAATTCTTTAATCATGATGTACATTTTTTTTTTGCAGCGGCAGTATCAGTTATGAAACCACTAAAATAACCATTCAAAGGTCTCACGGCCGAAAGGGATGCTAGCTAAGTCATCACTGAGAATGGGGTTGCGGGTGGGCTGTTTCGAGACTCAGCAAGAGGGCTGTACTTCGGAAACAAGTTATGAGTAGACATGTTATATGCAGTCATGTAGTATGCCGCTCTAAGGCTCGGAGAATGCTCAACTGGCCTCAGCATAGCTTGAAACACTAATTATATAAACCATGCAATAAGTTAATAAGTTAGTACACACCGCAAGCTCAGCATTTTATCTTATGGAATTAGCAGTGAAATTATCAGAATAAAAGAGTTTCTTTTTTGGCAATAGGGTCGGTCAAAGTAGGACAAAAGATATCTCTCAAACAGTGCTGAAACAATTAAATAAATATTCCTGAAAAGCCTTTTCAGCGGCTGAGCTGTTGACCGACCCTTTTTGATTGTTGCTGAAATAAACCAACAAAATAATAAATAAATTTTGCGAGGCCGGATCTGGGACCTCAAAAATTGTTACCACCTGTACTACATGCCTTCAGCTTCTCCACGTCCTGCCCATGCCAAACAACTCCTTCGTGCCTATATCAGGTTTCGAGCTTGGCAAGAAAAACACCATAAACGCCAAGCTGCTCTGCCCAGGTTGACTAGGCTACTTCGGCAATTGCACCTTCGCCGTATCACCAAACTTGCTTCCAGTAGCTCAGACTCAGACTCCACTGAATCTTTTCTACAAAGCAGCAAAGATGGTGCAGGGGAAAGACTGGCTTGCTTGCCTTATCTGCCATCTCTATCTTCTGTTCCCAGCCTAACAGATGCCAGTGACAATGAGAGCAACATCTCAGGAGTCATGGGAGACATTGACTCAGATGAAGATTACAATGATTCATCAAGCAATGATGACACCGATTCTGAATCTGAAGGAGTGATCAAATCTGGGAGAGTCAAGCAATGGGTCCAAGAACAGATACAAGAGATGTACATGCACTGTTATGAAGCCTCTCGTTATGAGCACTTGCCCCGTCCAGCCAAATCATATCTCCATCACATTCTCCTTACTCTTAAAAATGGTCGCCCTGATCATTTCCGCCAACAGCTTTGTATTACTCCCTATACATTCGACTCTATTGTTTCTGCTATCAAGGATGATGAAGTTTTCCAGAATCATTCTGAAACTGCACATCAGGCACCAGTAGAGGAACAGCTTGCAGTAGTTCTCTACCACTTTGGTCATGATGGGAATGCTGCTGCATTACAAGATGTCTCAAACTGGGCTGGAATAGGGAAAGGAACAGTCCTTCTGTATACTAAGTGGATCCTTACAGCTGTTCTCTGCCTGGAGTTTATGCAGAAAGTGGTTCAATTACCTACTGCTGAAGAAAAGGAAGAAGCAAAGCAGTGGGTTGAAGATCATTCATGTCGTGCTTGGTGTGATGGATGGTGTTTTGTAGATGGAACTTTGATCCCCTTGTACACAAGGCCATACTGGTATGGAGAAAGCTACTTTGATCGCAAATGCTGCTACTCGTTGAACGTTCAGGTATAGTCCTACATTGCTTAAGCTTATTCTCCAACTAATCCTGTTGTTTGTAGATAATTAACCTTCCGAATCTTTGAATTGTTGATTTTTCATATGGCCACACTGGAAGCACACATGATGCAACAGCTTGGGAGGGAACACGCATGTTCATGGAGCATGAGGAGAGCTTTGAGGAAAGAGAGTGGATTTGGGCTGATTCTGCTTACCCTGTAGCCCTCTTGTTCTCTTCAGTCATTAGATTCTTATGATGTCTTGTTTCAGTTACAAACATGGGTTGTTACTCCATATAAGAAGCCTGAACATTATGAGCCTGACAACTTAGTTTTCAACAAGCAAGTATCAAATCTTTGCATCTGTTCAGAGCATGCCATAGGGTTTTTGAAGGGCCACTTTCATTCTCTCAAGAACCTGAGGCTCACAATTATGGACATGGATTCACATTGATTTGCTACATTTTGGGTAACCAGCTGTATTGGGATCCATTCCTTTGCAATGCAGTGCGAGTTGGAGGAGTGCAATGATGTTGATTGGGATGTAATGCTGGACCCATTCATTGTTGAAGGCCTAGATGACTCCTCTAGTGACGAGGATGGAAACTACCTCAATCCCCGTCCTGGAGAATGCATCTCATAGGCTTGGCTTCAAGCAGGTTGAGATAAAAGAAGAAAGTTGAAGGAAAAGTTATTCCATGCAAAAGAGAGGCACGCGCAATGTAGACAAGCATAGAAAAGAGTTTGCATAAGTAGTTTTGTACCAAATTACATGAACGAAGGATCAAACTGCATAGCGTCAAAGTCTAATTCTTCGAAGTTGGTACTGGCACTAGGAGATGAGTGTGTAGAAGGGCCTGTGGATAAGCTAAACGGATTAGAGCTACTACCAGCACCCGGGTCTGTAGTCCATTGGAAAAGTTATGGAAGCCCATTCCAGAATTCTGTGTGTTAGTAAAGTTACAATGAGCAGGGGTACTATGGAATTGACCATCAGAAGCTCCAGCTTGTCCCCCTTCAAGAAGCTTCTGTGATACTCCTGCTCATGTGCCATCTGCATCTTCTTCACCTCAAGCTCGGCCAAAACTTTCATCTTTTCAATTTCCATCTCACCAGCCACACAGATTTTCTCCTTCTGCAACTCCTTCTCTATATCCAGTCTCTCCTGCTTGATCTTCAAACACTTTTGAGCTGTTGCCTCTTCATCCCGAGACAGCTCCACAGATCTATCCACTGGATTGAAGCTTTTCTTCGGAGCTGGCTTTGTTGATTTCTGCGATTTTCCGGGTTTTGGACCTTGTTTTGGCTTTACATCTGGGGAGCAGTTGCGTTTTCCAGTGAATTCGGAAGCAGGAGTATCAACATCATTGTTAGAGTCAAGCCCATGACTCTGGACATGCTGTTGTTCTTCTTCTCCACCATCACTCTCAATGTCCACATCCAAATCCACCTCATCATCGACATCAAATATAGTCAAAGGGGAGGAGGCTTGGGAAGATGGTTTAGAGAGAATGGACAAGTCAATTGGTGTTTCACTGTTTCCGAGCCCAATTGGGTTGAGATTTGGACATTCCCTGTGAGCATGGTGAAGTACCAGGGACAGTCCCTTTTGACCTTGGCTATTCACATGCAATGGGTACGTTGTTAGCAATTCTGTTTAAATGATTTGTTGATACTCTACTCACCCCAGGCAGTTGTCAATGAATTTTCAAGTGACATATCAATCTGGTCTTCTGAGGTCAGGCCCACACCAGTCTCTCCCATCAGTGCTTGGGCTGTCATAACTTTGTGCTGCATGCTGCAAAAATTGAGTTTATGGGGAGATAGATCACTGCGGCAGACAATGTACTATTCAAGCCTTGTTTTCACTTTATTTCCCCACCACAACCATCCAACAGCTTCTTCAACATTGGTTTTGAACTTTGTATGGTATCCATGCTGCTCATTGCTGAATAGAGCCTCAGCCAACATGAATTGATACTCGGACTTTGGTTTTGAGTTTGATTTTGTCATAGCATTCCTGTTCTCATCTTTCAGCATGGTCCCGGGCCCAGGATAGATACCTTGCTTGATTTCTGGGTTGTCTGTCAGCTCTTGCAACAAAGCATCGGTGAGCTCAGGTGTCCATCTGCAGGCTTGTTAGCAAGCTAATTTGAAGTATAGACTGTGCACGCAATTGAGTACTGACTTCACAGTTCCAGGCCCATTGCCATCTTGATCTCCTCCTCCACCATCATCTGCAGATTTCTTTCCTCCCTTGCCCTTTCCAACCTTCACGACCTTGGTCTGCGTATCACTCCTATTCTTTCTGCCTGAAGCAGACTCGTTGGTTTCTGTGCTCGTGTTTTTGTTTTTGGAGCCTCGAGGATGGCCTCGTGGCTTTGGGGCAACAGGATGGTCAGGTTTGTCATTGTTGGCAGGCTTTTTGGACATGTTTTGTTCAACATAGGTCTTGGAAGAGGATGCATATCTAGACCAGAGCTTACTAAGATGAATAATTTTCAATTTTCAGCAGCTGAAAGACATTTAAGCGACTATTGAGCTGCTCAACGCTTAACTTCAAAAAATAAATATAATAATTTTATTTAAGATTTCAGCACAACTTTTCAGCGGTGTTTTCAGCGCCACTTTGACCGACCCTAACAATTGTACCTGAAAAAGGATATCTTTTGTGTGCAAAACATACGGTGAGAAAAATCTACTATTTCATGGTAAATTTTGTTCAAAAAAGGTGGTAATTATTCTTGGTGAAAAAGCATGATAATTGCGGCAGGAATTTAGTTGCTTTTTCATAGGAGAAATATTCTGGGAAAAAATCTCTTTTGCACCGGAAATTACTCATGTGATTGCTGTCCTTTTTCATAAGGGAAATATTCTGGGAAAAAGTTTCTTTTGCCCTGGAAGTTACTCATGTAATTAACTTCCTTTTTCAGGAGTGAAAGATTCTGGGAAAAAGTCTCTTTCATCCCGGAAATTACTCATGTGATTAGTGTCTTTTTTCGGGAGGGAAAGATTCCGACATCTTGCTTCTTTCCCTTAAAATTTTTTGAGATGATAAACCTAATGGGGACTGCCCACCTGCTGAGTGGGAGGTGTGCGGGCTGACAAATTAGGCGCCTCCATCTTATTGGCTCAAACTGCAACTCAAATTATAATAATCCTTTCTAAATGGTCTGTTCATTGAGGAACTTATATATGCTTTGCCTCTCACAGCATGACTCTAGTTTGAACAAACTTTCAAGCTAGTTTGAACAAAAGAGCTGGTGAACACAATCTTAGCAGAAAGTGTCACGCTTCCTAACAAGTCCAACCAAGCCGAGTGAACAGTTAACTAAGGCTCCAACTGTTTTAGTTTATAAATGTTTATAAACATTTAAACCGTTTGCGTTTACTGTTTAGTTTATGATGCTGGACAAACAGATAGGAAACAGTTTAAAACAGTTTTAAACAGTTACTTATCTGGGGCATCCGATCTGAGCTTGCCCAAACAAGAATTTCAATCACATACATTGCGCCCCCTCCTAAATGGTGAATGAAATCATGTTATACGTCCATTGTGCCCCAACGAATCAACCCTACCCTAAACTTGGTGATATATAAGGTCAGGTATGCATTGCTTGATGTACCAGTGAACAGAATGAGTGTCTCGGCACCCACTGCGCCCATTGTCATTAAGCTCATCAATGAACTCAACACACAATTGAAGCTGCTACCTGCATAGGCAACAGAGAAGACAAACTCTTTATAGTTGTTAGCCATTCAAAAGGCAGTACTGACACATGGGAAGGCCTGAACAAGTGCTTGGATGCTGCCTTTGGAAGCGATTGTTGCGACACAGAGGGTAAGCTCACAAATCCACCGCGGGAAGCTCGGAATGGCAACATTCATTGGATATCTTGACAAGATTCAGTGGAAGTCGACTATGCCTCTGGGCATAGTCCTTTCCTGCCACTAGTGTGTCAGTAGAACACTTGTTATCCAAGTCACACTAAATCTGTACAGATGTGTGGTTGTCACTGAAAGCAGAGACAATTATGGTAGCAATGTTAATAAAAATGTGGATTCAGGCTGGGTTTTTTGTTTCATAGTTGTACTACTTTTGCTCTTTAACTCAATCCCTCTATAATAATCATTTGAAACTGTTTTAAACTGTTTGTAAACTGTTTGCATCTGTTTCCGTTCAATTTGTGTTTTTGCACAAACGGAAACTAAACGGTTGGAGCCTTACGGTTAACACTCCGAATATCTGACGGCGAATAGCCTGCCGGTAAACGGCATCATTCAAATCATGTCTTTCTCGAACATGTCGATTTGAGCCAATAAGATGGAGGCGCCGAATTTGTCAGCCCGTGCACCTCCCACTCAGCAGGCAGGCAGTCCCCATTGGGTTTATCATCTCGAAAAATTTTAAGGGAAAGAAGCAAGATGTTGGAATCTTTCCCTCCCGAAAAAGGACACTAATCACATGAGTAAATCCCGGGGCGAAAGAGACTTTTTCCCAGAATCTTTCACTCCCGAAAACGGAAGTTAATTACATGAGTAACTTCCAGGGCGAAAGAAACTTTTTCCCAGAATATTTCCCTTATGAAAAAGGACACCAATCACATGAGTAATTTCCGGCATGAAAGAGATTTTTTCCCAGAATATTTCTCCTATGAAAAAGCAACTAAATTCCCGCCGCGCTTATCATGCTTTTTCACCAAGAATAATTACCACCTTTTTCGAACAAAATTTGCTATGAAATAGTAGATTTTTCTTACCGTATGTTTTGCACACGAAAGATATCCTTTTTCAGGTGCAATCATTGCCGAAAAAGAAACTCTTTTATTTCGATAATTTCACTGCTAATTCCGTAAGATAAAATGCTAAGCTTGCGGTGTGGTAAAAGTTACGATAAGTTAGGTTGTCAAAATTTGAAACTCCGCCAACTTATTTACTTGTGCCGATATTTGCCGTTAAATTTACATTTTCATCAGCAAAACCTGGATAATGGCCATATCAGCCATAGCAAGCCATAGCAGGCCATAGTAGCCATAGTTCTCTACAGAACTATGTATGAGTTGCTATGGGTTGCTATGGGCTGCTATGAGGTTCTGTGGGATCACTGACTTGTATCGCCATTTGACAGCCATCTGACACTTGTCATTCTCTCCCACCAACAGTATATAAGAAATGCAGAATCATCTGCGTCGGAATTTCAACTTCGTCTCAATTTCCCAACTCCGTTTTATTCTCAGTCACTTAAGTTCACTCAATATTCATAGTATGTCTTTATTTAATGCTTGCATACAAGGGCAGACACTTATAGTATGGTCTCATAGTACTAAGTAATACATAGTTATACTAAGTAGTACTAGACTTTTAGTTAGTTTGCTACTACGCTATCATTGTCCTAGAACTACATATGTACTATAATCTATGTACATATCAACATGAAGACATAAATGATTTTATTCCGCCATCGTTCGATTTTATGATTCTTACTGTAAAACAAGTCAAACACATAATACATTTAGCATTGAATTGAATGACAACTGACGTTCCCGTGAAATCCATAGCGATCCATAGCAATCCATAGCAGTCCATAGCTCTGGATAGATGGGGACCTTGCTATGGGTGCTATGGGTGCTGGACACGCAGGTTTTGCTGATAATTTTAATCACAATAAAAATACCATTTGCACCACTCGTAGGGCGTAAATATGGGCACTAAAATGTTCCATGCATTCTATAGGTGATGTGCATTGGTTCAGATAGTAGAACATGCATATATGCATGATTTGTCAGTAACACTTGAGCCACAATACATTGACAGTGAACAGCATAATACTGGTACCAATTGCACAGTCTTCCTTAGATGACCCAATAAAAACTGTAGGAGCATGATTGACATTAACCAGAAGCTCTATACCCTTGAGAAGAGTCCAGATTGGGGGTAGAGCTGTGAGAATGGCAGTCATATATCTTTTATAAGGTAGCTACAGTGTTGGGCAGAGTGTATAGAGTCATCTGAGCCTTCCAATACACACAGGGCACCAATTCATGACTCTTCATACACTATAAGTAAAATAAGTAAAATAAGTTAGATTGTCGTGACAAGTTAACTTGACAATTCATAAGTTAGCAATAAGTTAGCGGAGTTTGAAAATATAAGTTAGTTTGGTCTCTCTCTCTCTCTCTCTCTCTCTCTCTCTCTAGTTAACTGCGCAATGCTTCAATTCATGAAGTACAGCGTTGGAGGAAAAAGAATTATTATTCCCACTAAAATAAAATCAGGAGAAATTTCCGAAAATATGTTTTTGAGCTTCTCAGCCCAAATAAACCCCAAAGACAAGGTGATATCAAAAAATATCTCGAGCACACCCCTTGTATAATTGCACCCCACCGCAACATTGAGCCTCAAAGCTCATACCAATACCCTATGCAATATCTTCTATCAACCTTCAACGCGAATTGACACCAGCCATTGGGCAAGCTCCTCGGGCGTCTCAAAGACGTTGTAGCGTACTGTCCTAGGATCGATTTGCCACACAATATTCCCATCGATCGTGTCTAAAAGAACATCTATGTAGCGCGATATCTCTGACCGCATTTCTGAATTATCGGAGACGAATTGTGCGAGTGCATCACGCTTGCATTGCTGGAAGCGTGAATACGCCTCTGTTATTTTGTGCCCTGCAAAATCCAGCGCAGCCTGAACGTCGCCTGGCTTTACTGGGATCGCCGGATCAACCATTGCGACTGATACAAGGTTATGGGTGTCTTCTCCCTGGGTCTTTTCTTTCTTGTATGAAATTAGATCCTAAATTCTTTCGAACTTCAGCTCAGGCCATTGGTCAAAAATAATTCTAATACAGACATTGGGAAGCGCAATCAAGTCGATTGTCGATTCAAGCAGACCCTCAAAGGCCGGTGTGAGGAGGATTTCGGGACTAAGTTTAATTTGGGCCATCCATCGGTTGAAAGCGATGACGGGATGTATGGCGACTACTTTGCGGCGATGAGCAAGGTAGGAGTCTACTGTGAAATCCGACGGGCTCGTGCGATCATAATTTTCTTGTGCCGCTGCCTGTAAGTATGAAATGGTGCCCTGAGTTGCATCGTGGCGATATAAGGGAGAAAGAGGGGGTAAACATCTTCTTGCGAACCTGGACGACGGAGGGTTTCTCAATGCATGTAATTCAGAGCAGATATGAAAGATGACTGACTTTGCTGTGAGCTCTACCAGAGGATCCTTTTGCTTAGACGTGTCGAAGGGCTGATTGTTGGAGCAAGCATTTAAAAGGTCGACCATGAAATCCAAATTGAACTGTCCTGCCTGAGCATTGGAAACATCGCTAGATAAGTACACACATGTTAGAGTCAATTGTATGGCTTAACAAGGAGAGAGCCACGCACCTCATAACTTCAACCACGAGGAGCAAGACAAAGTAATCTAAATACACTCTCAATTGTTGAATATCCGCGTTAGGTGCATAGGCGGCAGCACAGAGAGGGAGCTGCGCACCCTCCAACTCCTTTAAGTTAAACGGAGCTTACTTGGGATGGCTCTTGGTTGAGTAAACGTGAAATACGACGTACTTTTCTCTGAAAGGGACTAATAACATGCTGGACTTTGTCAAGGAAAGCAATGAATTCTTTCTCAAGCTCGGGGTGGTGGGGGTTTACTTTGTAGTCTGGTCGGGATTGACGGTCCAAAACCACGTTAAGGTTAGGTAGTTGGTATTGGAGAGTGAGCATCTTGAGGAAGGATGATAAAAAGTGACAACTTTAGTGGCAAGCCTTTATACATAGAAACCGGGAAGTAAATTGCTGAAACTTGAACCTCTGACTGTCAATTGAATTGTGACGGGAGCTTCGGTGTTCTGCTATGGCGGTACCTTCCTGCTACCGCATACAGCGCGTTGGATTGTAATTGTCAATCCAGGATTCTGACGACCCTGTTTATGTGTTTTTACTTGGTACCACTAGCTCAGCTAGTACTGTAGATCAGTCGCGTCATTAATAAATTACAATCGTTGCCGAGCTGCCGGTGTCCTGATTTGAGACTCAAAATGAACAAAATAATGCGAAATTTCCTAAAATCAGCGCAAAACAGATCAAAAACAGTGATATAGATTTTACACAAATTCCGCCTCCGATGAGCTGTCACAGCACCACAATAGATGTTACTCAATGTGACCACCCATTAACCTCCATGAACCCATACTCCCTCATACCCATGGCTTGGACCCTCAACAGAGCGATATGGGTTTTAAAGGAGTTATAATAGCCAAGCAACAGTACCTTTGACAGTTAGCAGTGTGGTAGTGAGGTGGGAGACAAGTAATAGTCAAGCGCTCACATTGAAATCCTTCTGGGCCTGCATCAGCAAACCTGAATGTTTTCCAGAGAGCTCCAGAGCGCTGACAGCTGTCAAAAAGCCATTAAACTTCTCTGGAGCACTCTGGAGCACTCTGGAGAGGATACCCTTGCTCCTGAATGTATTAAGATGTCTTATCAAACATCTAGGCCTTGCAGATGTGCTCGGGGACTGTAGCCGAACCCTTCTTCGTACATATCGGCAAGTACAGTGCTTTGCATGATGATTTATTTATACACAGAGTATACATCCGAAGGGTATTATGCGATCCAATCACAGAACAGAAGGAAGGTTTTATGGGGTAATGGGATGGTGTTATGCAGTAGCGGGAAGATGCCCGCCATCGCAAAACACCCTAAAACACTATTCTAATCACTTCATTACATGCTTCCAGAGCCCTTGCCATTCTTGGATAGCAATTCGGATGACGGTCCGGGCGGAGGTTCGAGTCGCTATGTGTGCAGTATATCAGCTCAGAGCTGTACACAACAACTTATTTCCCGGTTCTATCTTGGACGGGTAATATATACATCTACAGATTCTACACTTATTCACATATTCAGAACATGTTTCCTGTCGATCGGAACAGCGGGTACTGGATAATTATGACCATAAGTTCCGGGGATGCTACGCATTATGGCGGGAGCTTCAAAAATTGAAGTTCTCGCAGGAAAAATGATGTTACGCTGGAACTTTTAGTCAAATTTTAGCTTTATTTCGGCCATTTCTTTGGGCCTCGACATTTTTTTCCCACTAAATTCCGAGTTCCCAGACCCTTGTTACGTGTTATTATAATTTATTTTCAAAATCATCAGTTCCCGGGTGTGGCGTTACAGTTACGGAAACTTATGGTCGTAACAGTGATACAGTAGTAGTGCAGGTACCCGCCGGTAACTGCTGTCACAAGTCATATCTGCAACCGTGAGGTATGAGCACCCGCGGATAATGAACATCCACAGGAGCACAAGACTTGTTGATTTTTGTTTGGCGGATATGGCGGTCCTCCAAACCCAAAATCTAAAATCTATATGTCTTTTTATTAATTTAATTAATCAAACACATTCAGCTTCTGCTAAATATCCTCGAGCCTATCAGGTTCTACTCAAGGGTTTACTATAGATTTAGCTAAGTAAATTGTGCGGCTTCCATTTCAGCAGCCTTAGACTGAATCATTGCGCGATGGACTTCATCACGGGGAATTACTTTGCATTCCAATGAGGTCGTGCCTCTATAGTCTCGTTAAGCAGGCAATTTAAGACACAAAGTGATCAGTACTTACTGGATCACTCCCGACCGATGAGCAGTAGGTAACTTGCCAGATCCTTCCAGTTGAACAATATTGAAGCATTTGAGGACGGATACAATTGTGATCCATACAGATGCCTCTGCGAGGAATCGTCCGGGACATGCTCTTTACAAATCAAATGTCAATGACCTTCTGGGACGTGATCTATGTGGTGATTCACCGACCTCTTTCCAAACCCAAATACGTAGTCCATAACGGGACGGGCACCACCGCCCTTCAGAAATCGTCCGGGCTCGAACTCATCAGGGGACCCGTTCCCGTGCTCGTGACGAGAGATGCTACGTGAATTTGCAAGAATAACAGCACCTTTTGGGATGAACATTCCCCTGTAGGTATCGTCCGCATCTGTACGACGAGGAAAGCCTAAATTATTCAAGTCAGCCAAAGCAAAACAAAGCAGTTGTTCCTCAGTACCAGATGGAACAATACTCTCCCACCGGATAACTTCTTGCAACAATGCGTTGAGATATTGCAAAGATGGGCGGTCATTCATGGTTGGTAGCCTGTTGCCTAGTACGCGATCTAATTCCTCTTGTGCCCGAGCTTGGACTTGTGGAAAACGTGCCATTGCTTTGAAGAATATTCGAATTGTAGAGGTGGTACTCTCTGCCGCCGCCATAAACATGGTTCCAGAAGCCCATTTCCTAGTGTTGATTGAGGAAAAAAAATAGCGATGTAGTAGCAAAAGCCTACTTACATCATTTCCTGAAAGTCTTCTGTGTTGATATCACCCTGAATTTCCTCACTAGATAAAATGAGAGACACAAAGGAAGAGAGGGGACCTCCGTCGGCCTGGAAAATTGGCGCAAATCAATCAGAAAGCTTTCATAGACAAGCAAAGAGTACTGCTTACCATACGCCTCTTCGCATCCTCAAAGGGAGTCCCAAACGCATCATTAACCAAGGCATTCAACTGTTTGGCCTCACGCTTAAAGGGAACCCAAGAAGGCAGGTACATCACTTTCGTCGTTTGGGTTCAGATACATTCTGGGGAAATTTGGACCAGAAAGCTATCACGTACAGAATGGAAGAAAATCTACAATTCGACTTCCAGGAAGCACATTCCCTGCAATTTTATACACACAGTCCATAGTAGTGGTGATATACTGTTATCAGCTCGTTGGACTGGGTCAAGAAGTTGAGAATTAGAGGACTGACTCACATGTTGGTTTGTCCCGTCAAGTGTAATGCCAAAAATCAAAGATAGTGCGAGTTGAATGTTCCTCCTATAAATTTTCATCAATATGTTCCTTTACCCCAATCAACTGCGTGGCAGCTCACCGTTCCAAAACTCCCTCAAATCCTTGAGGAAAGTTCACTAGATCTTGCATTAGGATCACAACATTATCCTGGAGTGCCGGAGAGTATTGGCGTAGAGCACTGGGTTTGAATGCCAGGTTTGCAACGCGGCGACCGCGAACACTTTCCTCACAATGATCCATGAAGCCTAAGTTCGAATGCGTCAGTGAAGGCATAGTACAAAGGGAGACTGTTTGCCACCGAAACTCTGAGTATTCATTAACTTCTCATTCATTTCACAGGGAGGAGTACAGACTCACTTTGTCGAGTCCAACCAGTTCCCGGACGAAAGGCATTTTTGGACGATGTGAATAATTCGATGGTCGTCTTTCAAGGAGGTCAATACAGCATTCCTGAATGGAGGAGACGGTTGAATGGCTCGAGTAGTAGCACCGGAGAGCGTATATACACACCAAAGTATTGAGAATAATAACAGTAACGCCAAAACATTCTAAGCTCACGATATCACCTGGTACTGGCAGTTCAGCACTACCTCTGAATTATATAGAAATAGACTGACCGTAGCTATCCTGCCACTTGTCTACTGAAGCCAATAGATCATCGGTTTTGATGAGATCAAGGAGATTTCCAAGGATCCAATGGCGTGGAGGTCCAGGAGGCAGCTGCGCTCTGCGACGCCTGCCAAGGACTATAAAAGCTAGGATAGGAAGGGATATTAGGAGAAATAGTCCAAGAAGTGCTTGAGTGGACATGGGGGCAAAAACTGGGACACACGAGAGTTAGCAGATAGAGAGTTTTGTGACGTGCTATAGTCGACTCTCTCCTAACCCATACCCTTGAAACCCATACTCCCTTATATCCCATAGATTGTTCCCGACCTGGTTCGCGGGTAAAATTCGTACCTTTCCCATAGCCCCATAACCCATGTCAATCTATCAAAAATTTGGCAAGTGTATGGGTTTAAAGGGAACCTAGTCGTTCAATGGAGTCGAGACCAAATAAACAAGGTCGGTAGAATCCTGGCTTCCCGATTTCAACTGTAACACCTTCCCGCTACTGCATCAAACCTTTCCGCTGCTTAACGAGAATATACTTAGAGGCACGACTTCATTGGAATGCAAAATAATTTCGTGACGAAGTCCAACGCGCAATGATTCAGTCTTAGGCTGACAAAATGGAACACAATTTGCCTAGCTAAATCTATAGTAAACCCTTGGGGTAGAACTTGATAGGTTCGAGGATATTGCCTGTTGCATAATCATCTGGACATCGCCGAATTTGTTTACTTTGTTTCAATGTTTGTTTGTCCCAGGCGCGGTCACGTTAAGGTCATCCCGCCCACTGAAAAAGTCAGGACTACCAGCGCGTTTCAGCGCTCTGGGTTGTGGCATGACTGTGCCTGGGACAAACAAACATTGAAACAAAGTAAAAAAATTCGGCGATGTCCAGATGATTATGCAACAGGCAATATTTAGCAGAAGCTGAATGTGTTTGATTAATTAAATTAATAAAAAGACATAGAGATTTTAGATTTTGGGTTTGGAGGACCGCCATATCCGCCAAAAAAAAATCAACAAGTATTGTGCTCCTGTGGATGGTCATTATCCGCAGGTGCTCATACCTCACGGTTGCAAATATGACTTGTGACAGCAGTTACCGGCGGGTACCTGCACTACTACTGTATCACTGTTACGACCATAAGTTTCCGAGTTTCCGTAACTGTAACGCCACACCCGGGAACTTGATGATTTTGAAAATAAATTATAATAACACGTAACAAGGGTCTGGGAACTCGGAATTTAGTGGGAAAAAAATGTCGAGGCCCAAAGAAATGGCCGAAATAAAGCTAAAATTTGACTAAAAGTTCCAGCGTAACATCAATTTTGCTGCGAGTACTTCAATTTTTGAAGTTCCCGCCATAACGCGTAGCATCCCCGGAACTTATGGTCGTAATTATCCAGTGCCCGCTGTTCCGATCGACAGGAAACATGTTCTGAATATGTGAATAAGTGTAGAATCTGTAGATGTATATATTACCCGTCCAAGATAGAACCGGGAAATAAGTTGTTGTGTACAGCTCTGAGCTGATATACTGCACACATAGCGACTCGAACCTCCGACCCGGACTGTCATCCGAATTGCTATCCAAGAATGGCAAGGGCTTTGGAAGCATGTAATGAAGTGATTAGAATAGTGCTTTAGGGTGTTCTGCGATGGCAGGCATCTTTCCGCTACTGCATAACACCTTCCCATTACCCCATAAAACTTTCCGTCTCTTCTGTGATTGGATCGCATAATCGGATGTATACTCTGTGTATAGATGAATCATTATGCAAAGCACTGTAGTTGCCGATATGTATGAAGCAGGGTTCAGCTACAGTGCCCGAGCACATCTGCAAGACCTGGATGTTCGATAAGACATCTTAATACATTCAGGAGCAAGGGTATCCTCTCCAGAGCGCTGATATGTCCTGAGAAGGGTTCGATTATGGTACCCGAGCTGACTCTTTGCTTGGTTACTACATACAGTATCCGATTTTCTAGTGAATAATACGCCTCTTCTATAGTCACTATCACTGTCAAAGTGTTTATATTCAAAAATTATAGGCGTGGCTTTCAGTATAGCACCTTGTTTGATTTGGGTAATTCTAGTCCCCGATTATCTGCGGCTATTCGCATATAAAAGACCACTTTCGAAGGATCCTACAGTAACCCGACCGCACCATGGAAAATAGACTCACTGGCAACCCATCCTTTTACCTAGACATTCGACTTTTCCTTCCGCTCATACTTGTTATCCTGTCGGTGTACTTCATCGGCACTTGGTTTACTTGTTTCACAATTCTTATGGCCATGGTCTTCCTCGGTGCGAATCATATTGCAAGGGCTCGTGCTCATTCGAGCTTTGCTGGCCTTCATAGAATTTTTCCCGCCTTTATGCTTCAAATGCAAGATAGTCGTTTTTCCCTCATGGTACGCAACTTTCGCGACAATCATACTGATTATTGTTGTTCATCGATATCAAGGCCTATCACCACTCAATTATCCGCCGAAATTTTGTAGCGCATGTTATAAAAATCCTCATATGCACTGCGGTGTTGACTGATGATGCATCTGAAGAGAAGGAACAAACTGTGCGCTGGATTCGCTGGTTACATCGCGATCTTGAGAGTTGCCAAGTCATCGAGGAGATGCGACAACGCTTTCATGTCTCAAAGGATACCCCGACCTATGGTTACGACAACGAAACTTATGCATCACTCTTGGATGCCATCACTTGGAATACAATCTCTTTCCATGAGCGTTTTGGGAGTTTGTGTGTCAAGTCGTTCCATTCGGTATTGCTGAGAACTTGACTGAAAATTATTTGCTTACAATTAAATAGGTTGTCCAGGCAGGCCAAAGATAATATTGTACTGGAAACTGCTTGCGTTGGCATGCGTATGGGCATTTCGGATAGACTTCTCTCAAAGGACTATGACACTTTCAAAGCCTCCTTCTATCCTCGTCTAGATCACCCGCAGGTCCTTAGCACTCAGACACGTTTATTAATGGAAGAGGTCAAAGCATCTACACTTTCTAGCCCCAAATCATATTTCCTCGTTCTATTCTTGTACATGGGCCTGGCCGTTGGGGTTGAAATACTCCCCGAGTGCGCTCGCCAGGAGTACATGAGCGTCCTCTTCAAAACATGGTATGGTTATATCTTCCAAAAGTTTGTTATATGGCTTGTTTGGTTGTTCTATCCCATTCTGAATCTGCTTCCTCCGTTGCGAGCTACCCTATGTTTTCTCCTATTGTTGGAACGCTCTTCATGGCCTATATTCCTGGTTAGTTGTTTCAGAATTTTGTGGTTCTCCTACTCACTTCTTTTCAAGAAATCATGTAGCGAGATGCTTTCAATTGATCCAGTGGAAGGTACCCCAACTCGTAAACCGGGAGATGCGACTTCAGTCCTTCAATGGCTGGCTATGGACTCCGCTATTTCCGGGAAGTCATGTTCGCAGAGCATCCTAGTTCTAGTTCTTGATGTGCAGCTTGCATCACAGAAGGCAAACTGGATGATAGGAGTCTTTCTGTGGATGTCATTGATACCGAGATTGGTACTTCTCTTTTTTACATCCTTCTATTGGGCTGTTCGGAATTTCCTCGATAATGTCCGCACCCTTACGGGTACACGTCGCGTGCTCCATGAGAACATCAAAGTTCCACGACATGGTGTGTACTGTAGATGCTCACTTCATCAATGCTTGTACTGAATTTTTGTGCAGTTGGATTTGTGATGGACGGTAACAGGAGATATGCAAAATTGCGCGGGCACAAGGCAGTTTGGGGTCATTGGAAGGGCGCCACGACCTGGTTAAATCTCATTGACTGGTGGTCATACTATCTCAAAAGCAACGAGAGCCGGCAGGTGAACTATATGACCATGTGGGCGCTTTCCAAAGAAAATTTGCAGCGCAGTGCCGAGGAACTCGCAGGACTTTTTGTAGTGTTAACAGCTACTTTCAGGTCCATTGCATTTACATCCAGCATTCATCGCTCCCAGATTCGCGTCCGTTTCATTGGCACTTTGGCAGATCTACCACAGCATGTCCTTGATGCAATCAAGTTTCTGGAGAAAGAAACGGAGTCTTACTCATGTGCTATCATGTTGGTTGCTGTAGGGTCTGTCTATCCATTATATATATCTCGCTTCTTTTTCATTTACATGAAATTTTGCAGATACGGTGGAAGAGACGAGGTTCTGCGTGCGGTGAGGGAAGTTTTAGAATCTGGTGAGGAGTTGAACGAGGATAGCATCAGTCGGAAGACATTTTGCTCCAAAATATCCGTTCCTCCCGTCGATCTAATCATCCGAACTTCGGAGAGCAGGTATGTTCGACAATTCGACTCTGGTTTACATGTGCCTTAATCAGCACCTTTGTAGGACAAGCGGGTTTATGCTATGGGATACGCAGACCACAGAACTCCACTTTATCCACAACAAGATGTGGCCAGAGCTCACCGAAAGCGACTGTATCCACGCCCTCGAGAGCTTTGCATCTCGCGAGAAACGCGGTGGAAAATGATATCCCGACTCTGACCGAAGGGAAGGGAGGGTCTTGTCGCTTGTGATCGAGATCAATTCCACAAAGGAAAATTAAAGAGATTCACACAATCCACCGGATTATTCTATTTAGCAACCCTGTTGTTGCACAACAACCCTCCAACAACCCCATGTAACACCGGCGGTTACAACGGAGACTTAATGGGTCACACTACAATAATACATATATACAGTATGTTAAAATAAATATTGTATAATTGAGTCGGCGGCCATAGCAACATGCCGACTACTCCCCGGGAGAGCCCCAGCGACTCAAGCGAGAGGCATTCGGCATTGAAGTGGCAGATGTAGTGCCATTGTTGTAAATTGCTGGTAAGCTGTCCAATCCACGCTACCATGGCAATGACCGAATCTGGTAGTCACCATCACAAATGAGAGTCGCGGCTTCAGGGCGCATCACACCAACATTGAATGAATGAGATGAAGCAATAACTTATCTCGTGAATATTTTAATAACTGACCACCTAGCTGTCACCAAATGCGGAAGCTAGGCATCACGTTTGCCATTTAAATGCCAAACGCCCCTTGAGCTAAAGCCTAAAAGTGCCAGTGGACACATATCCCGCCCCCAACTTAAATTTTTCCGCCCCGATCTGCCACTATAAAATTACTCAGATTATATTATTAAAATACTAGTGCTGAACGGTGAACGTTCGGAGTGACCGGAGATCACGTGATCATTAGAGGGTTGTTTCGCAACAAGGGGGTTACCAGATAGAATGATCCCAATCCACCCATGTTCATGCTCCAGTGACACGTAGCACTTGCCTTAAACTTAACATTTCTCCTGGCCTTGAAATCATGCATACTATCTATGAAACACATTTGTCTGTCAAAAATTCAATTCCCATCTAGGCATCGCCTGAAGCTACTCAGGCACGAGCAGTATGAAATCATTGCCATTATCTGTTTTTTCACCCTGTATGTCTGTCATACCCCACAAAGCTGCAGTAATTTTATTCAAATGGTGTGTGAAAGATGGATGATTCTATTGAGAAACCTCTTTTCATTGTAATTAATCCTGTATTGATTGGCCCGGCTGGTCAGCTTGCTCAACCTAACACGTTACACTTTGCGGTATCGAATAAATGGAGGCCGAAACTAGTTCAGGGAAATAGTTTGTAAATAATAAAGTTTTCCCCTAATCCCAGCCAAAAAAAACTCCATAAAATCTAATCAATATTCCGCTGGGAAAAAGGTCAATCCCTTCGTAAATTGCCATGATTCCTTCCAAAAAAGGATTCAAGATTAGAGATAGGCACAAATAGTGAATATTTTCAAATATTTGCGAATTTTTGGTATTCATTATTTGCAAATAGAGTAATTTTTTGATGAATCTATTTGTGACACAAATAATTACTTGAGTCAAAATATCCATTTCAGAGTCACAAATATTTGTAGTCATTTAATTGTGAATATTGATGAATAATCAATACTCAACTTCAGCACTGAAATAATAATTTACATTGCTTATAAGTGCATCATTAGTACCCAATGGGTATAAATAATTGTGGCACGATCAGGAATTGAACTCAGCTGGTTACTGGGTTTTGCATAATTTTGTGAAAATGAGATCGTTTTTTTTTCTCGGTCCGACCGGATCAACCGCATTTGGCTGCGTGATGTGACACTGACAACGCAGGACAACAGAGGACAATGCATACCATGCTTGCCCCCGCTTGCCCAGCACTATGGCTCCACCACTCTCAGATGATTTGAAGAGGCGGATCTATCACTGCTACACGACAGAAGAGAATGTTACCATGGAAGATTGTGCTTGAAGAGTCGGATGCTCTGCTGGATCAGCAGCAAAGGTTATGAAGAATGTCGAACTTCGACGTTCTTCATAACCTTAATGCGGCTCTGAATAGACTCAGTTGGCGATATCATTCACAATCACAATGATGAATGCCCCGAGATGAACAGATCAAGTGATAAGGCCTTCCGAGAGGAGCAAGAGTGATAAATATGATGAGAAAAAGGTCAATGTATAAAGATAGCAAGATAGAATGGCCTCAAGGTCAGCCACCAAAGTAATACTGAGGCAATACCACCAAAGTTTGCTGTGGAAGAGCGGGCCATACATGGTAGTTGCAGTGATTATCACAATGAGGATGGCCTTGAGGTGAAGCACGCAATAAGGTCTTCAAGTATGTTCCAACTGTTCCAACATGGTTCTAATGCTCAGTGCAGGCTCATTTTCAAGCGTAGGTTGGAAGAGAGTGGAATTGAAAGAGTCACATCACGCAGCCAAATGCGGTTGATCCAGTCGGACCGAGAAAAAAAAAAACGATCTGATTTTCACAAAATTATGCAAAACCCAGTAGCTATTGCAGGAAGCCCGCAGTGCCTGCAACCACTAACAACCACTAAGCCATGGGGATTTTATTACACTTAGATGTCCATGCACATATACACTATACAAATATCACTCTTGTACTCATACTGATTTGAGTTATGCATAGACATACTTAAAAAAGGTAGTTTTATAGGTTAATTTATACTAGTTTGTCAATGTTGTTTTTCCAATGAATATGCTTGAGTATTTGAGGACAATATTTGTATTTGTGCATATTCATTACTTGAGCATTTACTTGAGTATAAATAGCTGATTTTGGAGGTAAATATATGTGACCCAAATAACAAATATACTTGAGTACGTATTCATGCCCACCTCTATTCAAGATTAATGAGTTTTGATACTGGTAAAACATGGTCTTTTCCATGTGTAAAAGGTCTTGTAACCTTTGACCTTTCCCAATCAAAATCTTTCAAGGTAGCCAGTTGCTGCCAATTATTGCCCTGTTGCTGACCTATGTGTGCTATCTTGATGTATTGGTGGTTTTGTCATCTGTTCAGGTATATGAGTTACTGATAACCTTTTTAGAGGTTGCATGTTCAATTCAGGTTCAATTTTAATACAACTAACTTATGGCATTAAAATTCCCCAAATATTTCCACTTTTGATTGATTGACTCTGATTGCAATTGAATGCATTGACTTGTTCAACTCCAACTTTTTTGCATCACATTCTACTTTGAGCCAAATCATTTCAACTTCATAAATTATATTCATAACTAACAACTTTAATTTCTGCACAGGGAGCCAGTTATTTCTACAACATTAAAGTCCTTAGAATATGTATCAAGTAATCTTAAATCTAAATGGGAAACAATACCCCAATAAAAATACAATATCCCCTGGTAGAGATACATGTTTCCACCCAGAACTAGGCTAAAAAATTTCAGATGGTCTTGCAAGGTGAAATTGTAGGGAAAATGGAGAAATATCCAAGTGAAATGGGGAAAAATGGGGACCAACAAGCCTGCCATAGACTAATCCCTCCAAAGTTGATTCATTAAGAACAAGGCTAGCTTGAATAGATTATGTTATGCTCTTCTCAATAGGTTAATAGTGGGACACCATATCTCATAAAGTTAATGTATTGTAAATAGCTATTAAAACATGGATGGTCAGGAGTAGCAGGGTTATTGCCTACAATCATAGTTAAGATAATGGAAGTTGAAAGTTTAAGTTGGTCAAAAAGTTGAATATTCTGATAGAAGGGCAAATTCAGATGTATGGTCTGAAGGCTTCTCAAATTGAAATAAACAATGATGTTTATGGGTATAGATAGTTGTATAAACAACTACAAATCTACAATGGTATTGGATTGGGTATTTGAAGGCTCAGCAGTGCCAAAGTGTAAGTTCTAAGGTCAAACTGTAACTTATAGGATGTAATTCAGCTGGGAATGAATCAGAAGAGCCCTTCAGTAATTAAACTGGGATACAATGAGAAAATCCTATTCTCAAATATAGACTTGGATACAAAATATACAACTAAGGTCTAATTTAGAATTGTGGCTGCTTATATACTAGTTATTATGAGTAATATTGAGTCAAGTTTGTAACATTGAGTCAAATGGAGTTGGGGGTCAGTTCATTTGGCATCGTGGAACAGTATTCCAAAGTCTCGGAACCATAAGAGCCTGATACAGGTAAGCAGGTGCTATTTCCAGCATGATAGGTGCTTAATGAATTAAATGGATTGAACCATGGAATTAATTGGGTGTAGTATGGTTCTTGACAGCAAGGGGGAGTGTTGAAACTAGGGTTTTGAGATACAATACAATACAATTTATTTGGCCCAAATCCAATAAATTATGAATTGCACCAGTACAAGGTTTCTTGAAATTTGGTTAAACTGTGTATTTGTACTGATTGTACTGATACAACCAGTGCCATACAATACAATTATGTAGTTTAAATCAGTCCAGATTCAAATTGGTTTATATCAGTATAAACTGACATGAACTGATCGCTTATACACTATTTCAATGCTAGATAAGTAATGTCTTACAGTAATCATATTACTCAGCATCTGCAAAAGTACCCTATTGCCTAGGGAAATTTAAGTCAAACCCAGATACCCTCAGTGTGCCTGGGACACCCAGAGAGCCCAGGCTCCCTAAGCTCCCTGAGGGTCCCAAGGGACACCCCCCATTTCCTATGGGGACTAGGGTTATCCAAGAGAGACTTAAAGTCCCCTTGTTTAATTTTAGTTGTCCAAATGGAAGGGCAGACTTAACGTGCAAGTAGCACAGGGAACCAATGCTGGCCCAAGGGAAATAACAAGTCTATTGAAGACACTTTAGTATGGCCTGAATATTGCCAAGGCTACTCTGTCGGCACCCTGTCAGAGCTTGAGGCTAGCAAAAAAATACTAAGGACATTCAAAAACAGTATGCTGAAACCAACTTTATGATCCTCCAGAGACAAGCAAGGACTCCTCAAGGTTGCTATGCTGCTTTTGAAGGCTTCTGCACTCAATGGAGGAGGAATTATGGAGTGAATAGAGGCATTTTCAGGGTCTCTGAAAAACATTCAATATGTATCTCAAGTGATCTTGAATGCATTGGGCAATATGTTTATTTGCCATTGGAAATTCTTGGGCATCCTGGGGGTATTCCTGGGTATCCCTAGGGTATCCCTATAAACACTCGCAAGGACTTGATGTTATCATCTGAATGAATGGATGTATTATTGGTTTTTTCTCGGAGATCTGTGTATAATGCCTAATGCAACCTCCTAGCAGTATATGTGTGCACTAAATATCCTTCAAAGCAATATTGATTGCCCAAAGATGTGATATTGTAAGCTTTGATTCATTTTAATCAAAGAATTGATTGGTTCAAAATAAGGCATTCATTATAACATTCGAAGCATCCATATATTGATTGCGCCATGTATGTACATACCTATCTAACTGAAAAATAGCAGATAAACAAGCCAGCTATCATCACCCATTATTCAGTATCTCCGTTGCTATTACCATTGCCCTGACCATTGCTAGAGCCATTGCCATTGCCATTGCTACCATTGACCTCACCGCCACTATTGCCATTTCCCTCGCCATTGCCATTGTTATTGTTACTGTTGTCATTGCTGTCACCATTGTCGGCATCGGTACCTCCCTGACCAATGGCAGATGACGTTGTGCTTGCAGCAAATGCATTCAAGTCAGCATAGTCATATGTTTGGGAAGGAACAATGCTGGGCCCAGTGGTTCTAGAAAGGCAGAAAGGAATGAGTGCAACAATTATGATGACAAAGCACTCACAACATTGCTTCGTATAACTCAGTTTGTGAGAGGTCAACATAGTCAGCTGACAACTCCTGTGTTGAACAGCAAGTGAGACAAATGGTGAAATCACATTACTAACCAAGTGTAAGGCTTGAGGAGTGGAACAGTTGTGTGAGAGAGCTAAGTATTGTCTGAGAGGACAGTAAAGCAGTAGTATGCATAGCAATGGGGACTACAGGTAAACTACTACAGCTTATATACTAAATGTCTGTAAAACTGTACAGTACCCTAAATCTAATAATAGGTACAGTATTGGTAAGTGTCCATGTGGACAATGGTCCCTATAATGTGATGTATGTATGTACATCAGCAGTTGATATCCTAGCTATAATCACATGTATGTAAGTAACGAATGATATTAATCAAATGATATCAATACATAGGAATGTGATTTCAGTGATCGGTAAGCCAATGTTGAATATCACGGTATAAAATACCTGATCATGTGTCCATGATTGCGAGTGTATCTTTCAACATCCTGGAGGTTGGTCATTGTATTTGTCACGGCACGGTAATATGCCAAATTTTTGGGAAGACCTTGAGAACGTGATTCTTGACAAGTTTGCTTCTAGAGATGGTATAAGAGAGCTATAGTGAGCCCGAGCTGATAGCTGTAATGAGTCTAATAAGTGTGGAAATACTCAGACCAACAGAGCCACGGTATTAAACTGAATATCAGCTCTAAGTAGTTTGTAGGAATCCGTAGTCCGGTAGCAGAGTCTTACTGGCATGTCAATGCCAGAACTCATATTAAAAGAGGCACATCGCCCACATAGACTCGAGCTCCAAAGGATACACTCTGAAGACAAGTAACTCAGGGATTACGGAAGGATATAAACTTCGCAAAACGGGACAGAACCAATTCCAGTGGGCTGATGCCAAGATTGTCATGATAGCCGAAGGATACTTCAAAGCTTGATACCAAGGAAGCACTAATATTCTGTTTGGCATTGAACAAACAGATAACTGGCGTATGCCAAAAGAATGAAATAAGAACAGGAGGATTGACGAAGCCAAGAGAGTATACGTAGACCCTTGAAGTGACATGTATCAGTATCGGAAGGCATACGTGTCTGCTGAGAAATGGAAGAAACAATGTGTAATAGACAGAGATTTGAGCTAGGGGAATAACACCGTACATTAGTTGGTGTTTTCCCGCATGAATATACTGCAGGGATATAGAGATATGGGTATGATTGAAAAGCTACAAGGATGGAGAATGATAATACGAAAGAAGGAAAGGAGGACACAATAAGTTACAATGAGAAACAGAACTATGATGGGATTAGTGAGCACGGCACTGGACATGCATCAGCTACATAGCAGTACACGTTGCCCAGGAAAGGACCAAAGGTGTATAACCCAGATAAAAATAGGGTATAATGCCCATAAGAAGCAGATGAACGGACATTAGGGTTGCAGATATATGCATATACGGACTACTTTATTATAATTTCTCCTTTTTCTGAATAAGTTGTACCATTTCTCCAGATTCTCGAAGTACCTTATTATTTAACTGGCATCTGGCCGAGAGTAGTATAAAAGCCTAGCTATATTTCCTTTGCAAAACAAGTTACCTTTGAACCTCATTTGTTGCTAGTGTGAATCCTCGTTGACGTAGCTACAGCTGAGACAGGAAAGATACCACTCCCTTGTGAACCAAAGTAATACTTCATGTGGTATGGAAAAGAGTTGTTTATTGCACCCAGCGTTAGAGACTTATAATCCTGATGACTGTGAAAACCCCAGACTTATACCAAGTCAAATTGTTGTTTTAGTTTTGAGGAGTCTAGTGTGACCACCGAGAAACAACCATCTGTTGCGACTGAGCTCAGGTGTACAGGAAACAAACTGTCTGTTGTCCTGAGTGGTTTTGCCCTACTGTTAGGAATCACTTTGTTGAACCAAGCCATATTGTTGGCGGTTCTTTTTGTTGTCATTGTTATATTGTTGCCCCTATCATTGCCCCGAATCAGTATAGATTGATTAGAAAAGGAGAGTATCCTTCAATCGTCTACCAGCATCACTCCGAGAAACACCAGTCACTTTTGAGAGAAAAATAGAGTATTTTCTTTGTGGAATCTTTGACAATGCACCCTCGCTATTTAAATTGATAGCCAAACCCCCTGTGTTCTGATCGCTTAGTGTTGATTGCTCTACACTATTTGAACCAACAGACCCACAGCTCGTTAGCGGTAGCTATTCACAAACATTAGAAAGGGAGCCACACAGCATAGATCATGAAGACTTCACTGGCTGGCCAGATTAGTAGCTGAGAATAGATGATCCATTCTATAACCAGATGCATATTCTTGCAGAATGTGGCCTATCTTTGTACATTGCAAGAGTAGTGACCATTTAGACAGGCTTATCAATGAATTCAGACATACCAAAACAACAATCATGATAATCAAGGGAATGGGGATACATTTTTCTTGGTGGAGTTATTGAACTAGCACCGGATCCTGCTTGGGTTTGTTTTCAATGAAGTATCCACGTAATCGCTGGCCAATTAGGGGTAAACGGAAAGGGAAAGGGTTGTTTTTCCTAGTCTGATAGTGACAATGATTAATTAATACCAAAATACTTAGCTCTGAGAATAAGCAAACCTCTAAGTCCACTCCAGAATGGTGGTAATGCCGGTCTTTGAGAAGCCATGTGACCAAAGATATCTAGGCAAAGACATATATAGAAGAAGTTCAAAGGTCATTAACTTGCACACACAATTTCTTGGGAACTTTGCATCCCAGGGATGTCAAAGTATTGGGCAGTGTGGATATGAGTTTCTCTCCCAATGTCTAGACAAATAGCAGATGCCCCATAATTCATCTCATAAAAGGAATGTTAGGTTAGGCTGAGGTGAGAGAGTAACTGCATACTTACAAACTTAACAAGTTTATCCTTTCTCTCTGGGTCATCATTAACTATCTTTAAAGACTCAACCAAATCAGAGCCCCTGCCCTCTTTCACCAACCTTTCTATTTTGTTGGTAAATGTAGGCCAACTAAACAAGGGGTCCTCTGGACACATGTTGACTGTGCACGTTGCCATTCGAGCACAGCATTTTGCCAACCTAGCCAGTTTAGGATTTGCAAATTCTGAAAGCAGGACCTTGGAGCTCAAAACCCTGTCTTTCCCGGACTTGCTTCTCTGAGAGTTTGGGAGGTTAACATCCTCAACCATGATCTAGGTAAAAGCAGTCAAACATATAAAGGGTATTAGAAACAGAGAGTATTATAACACATACATTGTCTTCATCCTCTTCATTATTGTCTTCTCGATTTTCTTCCCCATTTTCAACACTTTCATTGTCATTGTCATCCAAAACGAGCTCATTGTCTTTCTGGCTGGACCCTAGAAGCAGATCAGCAAGGGGAAGGGACAACCAACACAACAAGATGTACCTTTACTGACATCTTTCAAGAAACTCATCTCAGCCTCATTCAGTTGATTCTCTTCAAAGAATAAATATCAGAATAGGTGTCACACAAATTGAAAGAGGATACATACTTTGAGGGAGGGGCACGGGAGCTGCATGGATGAGGGTCGACATATAATTGGTCAATTGAATGGACTCTCCAGTGGCCTTTCCTTGAAGAGATTGAATAAGATTTCTTTTGGAAAAAAAACAACCAAGAGCATACCAGCTACTGTCATTGTTCCATTTGTCTGGCTATTTGAGCGACTCCCACCTCCGTTAACAACAGATGTAAGGGGTTTCAACACTTCGCCACCCGATTTTGTCTTGAACTTCTTAGAAGGTTGCGAAGATTTGCCATGATTGCTACGCTTCCTGGGAGGCTGAGAAGAATTTTCTGGGTCATCCTTTGCCGAGCATGAGCTGGGTAAGTTGGGTTTGATCAATTGCTTCGAAGGTTTCTTTGGCTTCTGAGAGGTAGACATGATGAGTAGAATGTACAGAGGACAAGTCAAAATGAACTGATGTTTATACCCATCTCATTATGACTTGACTCTTCATGGCTTGACTCTTCATGACTCAACTCTTCAATACAGTTCAATATATTGTCTGGTAGCTATATTTACTCTGCATGTTGTTTACAAAAAATGACTCGCATCTGTCAAGAATATTATTAGTAGTCCAAGATGGATCCCAGTTAGCTCTGCTGGGTGTGAGCATGCAGCTTTGTCAAATATCTATGAGGTAAACAATCACACCCCAATCTTGATACTTAGAATCCTTTGAAGGCTGGACACGGTACATGCCTGTATCCAACTTGGGTGAAGTAAAGTTAGTGAACCAAGTAACATAAGCCAACGGTTCTGTAGGCCATTCCATAGGCGCATCTTCAGGAAAACCATTCTGAGTAACAGTTGTGGGTAGGCGGAAGATTACTCTCAGCCTGGCTACTCTGCAGTCTAGTATCATTAGCATCCGGTAGGAACAAAGGAATGAATACAGTACCATCAAGAGCAGTTGACTGTGCATCATTGCCAACCATTACAATGAGAGTATTGAATTGCAGAATGTGTGAGCGCCTGGAGATGGGAATGGCCTTAATGGTTTCATGTATCCCATCCAAATCGTCATCAAATAGATTGCTCGGTGAGAACTTGTACCAGTGCCAGACATCCAACTGGGTGAATGGGAGGGTACCTGCAAGCGCCAGTTGACCTGGAACTCGGCGGCCAAGGGGAAGAAAAGCATTCAAGAACAGCTTTAAATGGGCTAAGAATCCCGGAGCAGCATGTGAGATAAGGATTTGTGCTAAACTTTTCTTCAATTCTGCGGGATATTTCGCCAAGATTAGTTGTCCTCTTATTGGTGGAGAGGCGTTATAACCCTTTCCAACTTGATCAGATCTCTTTGCAACATCAAAAACCGTATCCTCTTCTGTGTTTGTTCCCGCATCCTCACCATCTCTCTGTAGCTCCTCCTCTGTACTTCCAGCATTGTTGCTCTCGGATTCATCCAGCCAAGATTTGTAGAAATCGTACGACGCAATCTTTTCCTGCCTGGAGGACCATTTGAGGGAAATGATCCTGCTTGTTGCTGGCTTTCCAGCCTTCCTTGGCAAAGTCAATGTGTAAGTGTTCGAACATCTCTGTGTAAAAATTAGTCCATTTACAAATAAATTTGGTATAATTGTGACCTGAGTTTGATGTAGGGCTACTTTGTAGTGATACCTATGCCATTTTAATATAAAACATGTACTTATTCATTTAAATTTGTGAGTTTATAGGAAGGTATAAATAGTGGTGCAGGTTTGCAGGTACCTGCAGGTAAATCTGCACAGGTCTTGTGCAGGTCACAGGTCAAGGGTTTGGATGCCCAGGTACCTGCACCACAGGTGCAGGTTTACTGGGACCCAGAGTCATGTCCACCCTTAACTGCTATAAACTGCTATGGGTAGCTACGAGTTGCTATGGGCTTGCAGATTTATACTGCCCTTTGACATCCTTAGCAGCCCATAGCAATCCATAGCTCTGGATAGATGGGGACCTTGCTATGAGTGCTGGACAGAGCTATCCAGCTCTGTCCAGTACACCCAGGTTTTGCTGATGTATTCATGATAATTATGATGTTTGGAATACCACTCATGTATTGCATTTCTATACTTAGTGCTCCAAGTCAGCAAACCAACACTTATAAGCTAATATCACACTCTGGTGATTAGGTCTATCTGAATGTAAAACTCTGTGAGAAAAAATCTTCTTCCAAAATACATTACTGTAGCATTTTGAGCACTTCGTAAGTCACAGGTTACAGGGCATCCAAATTTTACGAACTGTCACACCATGTTGCAGGTCACACGGGGGGTCTATGAAATTTTGAGCAATTTCAACCCAAAAATTGCGGCCTGCGACACCAAATTTCGTATTTTGTCCCCTAAAATTTCAGGTGTCACAGGTTGCACTCTATGCCTACAAAAAAAATATATTCTTACAATTGGTCACAGTCACAGGCCCTTACGAAGTGCTCAAAATGGGACAGTAAACGCTAACCTACCCTATCATTGGGTCTCTACCATTTGGTCCAAAGCCTGAAACACTCAGTTGATCTTTGTCAAAGCCAACATGTATGATGAATTATACTCCTTTGGTTCAAAACAACTCAGGAGAACTACCCTCCCAACTCTCCACTCAACATTGATGATGATGGAGAAGGAAATGTTCATAATTCAGGATATACTACTTATCTTTGGTTTGTCAAGGAGAACTGAGACAAGCCAAGCTTGTAAATAAAGATGTATGAAGACTGTCTAAAAAAACTTTGTTTTCTCTCGAGAATTAATTAATTTGTATTACCTTCATTGTATGTAATTCATCTGGAACTTGCACGAACAACTCTACCAGTGGCACCACCACCAGTACGAAGCCAGGAAGAATAGTGTTGCCAGCTCAGGTTCGGGAGGAAAGACACATCGTAATGCAGATCTATACAAGTTATAGATACTTTTTTTACGATCCAAGTTCTTGATGTACCACAGGAAAGTGCATATCCGAGTGGTGAGCTCATGCGGCGAAAGGTTACACTGGTAAGATTCAAGATTCAACATAAGATAACTATTAACTGTAGATATATATTGCCACCTCACCTTTCCCTCTGATTCTCCTTTAATCAATATAGTCACCCCAAGGAATATGAGGAGGGCCGCACCACTCAGTGCCCACCTCAAACTTGAGAACCGTATCCGACGGCTTTGTAACATTTGAAATCGGTTTGGTGCCGTGGTCAGGACTAAGGCTAACAACCACCTTGTCGCCATGCTGGTCGACAGCTTGGAATTCCCGGGAGTATCGCGAGTAGATTGGATTCGGTTCCAAGTGATACCAAAACCTCCCGATGACTTTCTTCTCATCGAATTGAGATCGCCACCGGCTGGAATTCAGAACTCCGTATTTTACAGCCTCGAAACATGCCCCTCCCCATCGAAATTCCACATCAGCAGCCTGAGCGCACCGGGGAGAAAGGGTTGCAAAAGCTTGAAGATGCGAAAGAGGGAGATACTCCGCGATCTGTAAGCATAGTTCCGTTGGAAGCGAGCCAATTCCCAACAAGGAAGGAGCAGTTTCGTGAAATCGTTCATTCTTCAAGACGAGATCATATTTGGGACTCTGCTCGAAAGTCATCTGCCCTAGACGTGAGATGGCTTTGATCCCTGGTGTAGGTGGGTAGTCTAGTGTTTTAGCATCACGCAAGGGAAGGAATTGGAGTGCGGGTGTGTGCGATATCTGAAAGTTGGGCCCAGTGAGTGGGGTAGTGATCACAGGGACCTCGATGCGGACAATAGAGATGTGGTACAGTGATGATATGATTGCAAAGAAGACAACTGGCTTATGAGCAGCAGTCATACTCGCGGGGATAGCCATCTGCGACTTTAGTTCTTCAACCAGTTTGACGACTGCAGCAGGCAAGTTGTCCTCCACATCCAGACGCGGAACAACGAGCAAACATAGTAGTCCCCAATCTATCCACTGAAAGGCAGGACGATCTGGGAGATAACGATCTCCAAATGGAGGCATACTTTCGGAGAAGACCAGCGGTCCAGTGAAAAAATCAACCATCGTGCGGACCCTATGGATAAGTCTTGGTGTTGCCGAGGGAGAAAACAATGTAGTTCTTTCTCCTAGTCCATAATTTGCGTAGTTCATGGTTTTCATTGACGCGCCGATAAACACTTGCATGATTTCCATGCGTATGAGCTCCGAGGAGCGCATCTCAGGAGGAAGATCCAACAATTCGTGAGTCGTATTCGCTTTGGATGTCGTGCTGTAACCCTTATAGGTCTCGAGCAAATTTGCGGCTACTGGGGGCGAAGGAGGCAGTTTATAGCGATGCCTGGCTTTTTCAGAGTTCGAGGGCAGCTCGTATCCAGCGCCAGGGTCTAGAGAGCAAGTTGAGAGCAAGACTGAATGAAGATGTAAGTTTTGTTACAAAAAATGCAGAACTCACAGAGATAGGCACAGAAGAACTCCTCGTTGGGCATGTTTCGAAGGTCGAAATAAGGTTCTCCATCAACGTAGAAAATATAGTGCTCGAGATTGATTTCATACATGTAGGCTGCATCGGCGCCCCGCGGCCATTTCCTTGAAATTTCGAATGATGTGTTTTCTTCCTTCCAGATAGTTTCCATATCCTGTCCACAAAGCAGGTCCTTTTCATCATCATCATCTTCATATTCATCGCGGTGGCTCCTCTCAAGATCTCGTAGCAATCCATCTAACTCCTCTTTTTTTGCAGCAACATACTCCTCGAATTCAACCGGGTCTGCAGGGATTTCCTTCATAAATTTGACACCGAGACCTTCAGGATAGGCATCGTAATGGTAATAGTATAGAAAATAGAAGCCTTTGTGGTAATAGATGGCATACCCGCGGGTGCCCATGGACGATGGTGAGATGAGTCAGTCATTCGATTAGCGCTCAATTGAGTATTTAAGCGCCTAGCCGCCTCAGCCAGAGACAAGTTACAAGTACATACATACATAACCATCGACTTCACTTTGAGAGGCTTTATATAATGACAATGCGAAACTTTGGCAGAAGAGGAGGGTTATACAGATAGATATGAACACAATGTAATTACTGCTTGATTGTACAGGACAGTAGCCTAAAAATTACCTGGTACAACAATAACGGGGAAGGAAACACGGATTCATAGATTGTCGTAGTATGTGTCAAGGGGATTTCAGGCTACAAACATGCGATGTTAAATACAGGCGACAATAACCATCAACCAAAACATACCTTAAGACCCTTGCGTGTACGAATCTTCGTAAAAATTTCTTCACTCTTGCTTCGCTTCTCAAGCAGTGCTGAAAAGTGCTCGTCAACCATCTAGAAGAAGTCAGAAGATCAAAAGACTTACATCCAGCCATGAGCTCCCAGTGGTCCAACACACACTAGGGAATGCCTGGCCAGCGGTATGTGATCGGAGGTCTCCGTTGAAACCAAAGGATTCGGCGACAGGGAGTTAAGCTTTTATCGTGAACCTGGGAGTTCCGGGTTTCTGCTCTTCGCTGAAGACCTGTCCACGACGCTTGTTCAAGCAGCTGTATACGCCACCGATGGCGTTTTCGGGGCATTGGATATCGACTAGAGGAAGAGCAGGGTCAGGGAAAATCAACCAGGTTGAACTGCACACCGCGCATATTCTCCTCAGCACGAACACCCTCATTAGTCGCGCACTGGAAAGCCGCGACACACGAATCCTTGATTTGAGTCAAGTACTGCATTCCCATGGGGACATCCAACATATTCGAACCAGTGGTGTCGGGGCCGAAACACCAAATCTTTCGAGCATCCGTGATGTCCCAGCCAAACTGATCAGCAAGGACACGGACACGGGCTTTGAGATCATCGCGCGAATTAATCTTGCCATCCTCGATTGCCTTGGAAAGCTCTTCGTCGATAAGCATCGGTGTTTGTTCTGAGATTTCGAAAGCGCGACGATAGAGTATTCGGCCTTGACAGTTTCGCGATAAGGAACAACGGGGTCGGAAATCTTGAGAGGAACACCAGCGTGGTCATCTTGAAGATCCTTTGCGCCCAAGGAGAATCAGGATCGGTGTAAAAGGAGGGACTATTGGAAGACTGTACCTTCAAGTTCACCAGCGCCAGCCACGATATGCTCTCCTGTTTCTGAAATCAATACCTGGACAGAGGGATCGCTTTGCGAGACGCTTGAGACCTTCGATGAGCTTGGGGAGTTCAACGGTGTTCTTGTCTCCAGCAGCGACCTGTACGACAGGAGAAACGGAGAATCGCATGACCTTCATATTGTACGCAGTCTCCGAGGTAGTCAGGGTACCGCTCTTCAACAAGAACTGGTCTATACCAGCGAGAGCAACGATATTACCTGCGGGACAGTCTTCAATGGGCTCAATGGACCGAGCCATCATAAGAACCGTTCTCTGGATCGTCGTGATAACGAGGTCGTCCTTTTTTTCACTGTCTGGAAGATACTTCAGGCCCTGTATAGGGAATTTCTGACCAGAGCGAACGGTCCTAGAAAACACGCGACCGACTGCGTAGAAACAACTCTTATCGACCGTGGGCACCATCTTCGAAACGTACACCACAAGAGGTCCTTTGGGGTCGCAATCCCGGATCCCAATAGCGGATTCGTCGTCCATAGGACCTTCGTAAAGGGTCTCGACGCGATATCGCTGGGAAGTGGCCGGAGAAGGAAGGTTAATGACGATCATTCCCAACATGGAGTCGCCGTAGGACGGCGTCGAAGATCTTGAAGATCAGATCAAGCACGAACGCGTTGAACGCGGACTCGAGTGGCTTTCCATCAGTGCGCGCACAGTACCTCGGTCAGGAGAGACTTGAACATCACTGGGAGCAGGGTCATGATATGTCGAGACGGTGACAATGACGCTCTCGATTGTGCGCTGGGACTCTTTGGTCGACCTGGAGTTCGAGCAAAGCACGATCGACCTTGTTGATGATGACCACGGGCTTGATACGCTCAGTCAAAGCTTGACGCAGGACAGTCTCCGTCTGTACGCAAACACCTTCGACGCAGTCGACAACGACGAGAGCGGTGACACGGAGAGCAGCAATGACTTTAGATGAGAAGTCGATGTGGCCTGGAGAGTCGATCAAGAACTCGTGCCCTGCGAGGAGATCAATTATTCTTCACGACATGAAGCAAGACTTGCAAGGTACATACCATCGGTTTTCTGCTTGATAGACTCCACATCTTCCTTATCGATCTGGAAATACATAGAAATAGCGGTCGATTTGATGGTAATACCGCGTTCTTTTTCGTCCTCTCTTGTATCCATGTGGCGTGCTCCAGCTTTTCCTGCGGCAATGATACCAGCTTTTGATACGAGTGAGTCGGCAAGGGTAGATTTTCCGTGACCACTGTAGAATTCAATTCAGATGTCTGAATGGATGAGATGAGATGGAGGTAAGACTCACCATGGGCAATAACACTCGTGTTGCGGATGTTTGTGGACTTTTTCATGAGCCCATTAAGCCATAATATGAAGCTAGCCCGGTAGCAAAGACTAATTAGCTTACAGCTGGTGGATTTACTGCATCGATGGAAAGAATGAGCACGAAAAAAGGCGAAAAAAGAGCAGAACATATATCATTTTTATTTAAGATCCTGTGACAAAGTTTTCGATAGCCCCGCAACGGAGCCGCTTTTGTGTCGAGGAGATAACGCTGTCCTAAGACATTAAATTTCGTTGTTCTGAAATACGGCTAAGCTGGACAGATGAGGAATGGGAGAATGCGATGTAGCTGGTTATGGGTACTGATAAAATGAGCTTTGTCAATTTCTGATATTTACATGAGAAACGCACCAAACTCGCTCGTTTATCCTTATCCAAAACATTCCTGTCACTGTCTCTTCCTCCCTTTCTTCTATCGCTTCGAAACAGCATGCGAACTTTTAAAAGAAGCAATAGTCCTGCCACATCTTCCCAAGCAAAATGCTGAAGGGAATAGTCGAGAATCAACTGACTCGATTCGTCTCAATTTTCAAACCATAAAAACGAAGAGATGCAAGAGTGCTAGGCGCCCGTTCCAAAAACGTTAGCGCTTGTTCCTTCTCTTTCCGATTCTGTGATGCCACTGCTTGTTTCCTGCTCCCTAAGGCCAGTGGCAAACAAAGCTGAGAAATGATGAATTCGACGCTCCTCCCTCAAATATAGAATCCTGAAAGGCTCTTAGAATAATATAAAGCGTAGAGCAATCCCGGGCCGAATATTCAGATTAGATACAGTGTAACCATCAGTAAATCGGGGGGTTGTCGACATTCAATGGCGAACTCGCCCGTTCTAATGTAACTAGGCGCCATCAATGCAATATTGGTAAAATATTGCAGCTTGGATTTTGATTGATAGTGATTGATTACTTTAGCCAGTCAGGAGATGTGTGATGGTAGCATCTTGCCATCCGTTATAATCATCTCAGTATATGGCAATCATTCGAGAATATTCAGCGAAATTACTACTTAGCGCCATGATAGTACAAGACCACTGATGATTCTGATACTTGGTTTTCATTTCCGAAGATGCGATGGTCCAGAAATCATGTTAGTGGGTTGCGCTCGGGGCTCATAAATAACAAAAGTTGTATTTGAATGTGATACAGAAGGATACTTGGGTGGAATGTTATATCTCTACGATGAAGCTTTGTTATGGCGGAACAGCCTAATGCTGGTAGCAAAATGCATGCAATGGCAAAGCAGGAGAATACTAGGCGAGAAACATCATTTGCAGCCTCGTTGAAATTTGGTTTCCATACAAAAAAAGGATGCAGCAAAATTCATGATATTAGATAGTATATTACGGACAGGCAGTACAATAAGTAGCAAAAGAATGACGTAGAGATAGAATGAGAAAAGAGGGAATAACCCTGGAGTACCGCTGGCTAGTTACTACTACCAGAAGCAGGACTGATGACAACGGCAGCGGCAGTAGCGGCGGCGGCGGCGGCTCGTTTAGCTGCCTCCGCATCCACTGCAGCCTTGACCTTGGCTGCACGTTGCTGACTGATAGTGGAGTGGAAGGTGACAGCAGATCGAGCAGCGGCTGCAGCACTCTGTTGTTGAGGGAAGAGATGCCTGTAATGTGTAAGACATCAGCGAGAGTAAATAATTTGACAGAAGAAATGTACTTGGTCCACCATCCCAAAAGCTCCTGCATGTGCTTCGCTTCGGGAGTCTCTGGCTTGACAGCCTCGAAATAGTCCACAATTGTATCATACAATGCAACGTAATTGAAACCATTGTAGTTCGCATCCCAGGATGTCGCATCGGTGAGAGAAAAATGATACTAAAAGACAGTGAGTTTTATACATGGAAAAAATAAAGTGAACGACATACCATGCAAGCTACGTACGCAATGATTGGGGGAGTGACTGTGGTGATACCAAGAATCTGTGCTACATTCCTCTTCGTCGGTGCCTTGGATTTCTTTGCAGCAGGAATTTGGTTTTCCGCGTCGATATCGTAGCCTTCCGCTGAGCCGGAAGAAGTGAGGAGGCACTTCGCGAGCTATAAACATAATTGGTGTTGGCAACTTGGTAAGAAAAATAAAAGAACACGCCTTGACAAGCTCCCCAGATTTGAGGAAGCCCTTCTCAACATCTAGAGGGTCACCGCGAAGACCGTGATAGAGGCCATTAAAGAATAGCGACCCATTAGTAGGAAATGCAGGGTCATTGTTGCGGATTTTGGCTTTCACACTACAGAAAACGCAATTCAAAATATCAGACAAATTTAAATAAAACATAAATTACATACTCAACATCATCGAAGTCATATTCAATAGGACAGAGCCGATGACCTGTAGAATCGTGTTGAAATCCACGGTTGTTGCGGCTGATAGGGTCCAAGAGTGGCATAGGAGGTGGTTCACATCGATTGAGGATGTTGGCAACCTTGGACTTGGAACGAGAGATGTCCTCGCCGCGAGCAAGATTTGCGGCACGTTCAAGCTGTTTCTAGTATTGAGTAACGATCAAGTTTGTTTTTTTATCGTTAACTTACTCCTCGAATGAAACGCTCTTGATCACCATCGGCCTCAGTAGCAAGGACCTTCTGGCAACCGGGAATGAGTTTTAGGAGAGCATGATAAGCAATCCACAACCGGTCCTGACTGCAAGTTACTCATAAAAATGTTGTTATTACTATGAAAGTGATTGGAGTACTCACTGGCGCTTGGTAATCTGCTGCTCTTCCAGCTGCTCTGGCGTAAGATCGTCTTCCTCATCATCAGAGTCTTCCTCCTCCAGCTTCGCCATCTCCCGACGGTCTACTTCTGCCAATATCTCATGGATAGGGTGCATGGACACGAGCTTCAGAAGGCCTCGAGCGCGGGTCATTGGAGAAGCACTGCCAGAGAAGATAAGTGGTCTGTCACCTTTGGAGATGATAGCAATACTTACCTATATCTTTTCTTCTTCTTGCCATTGGCCTCTTCTAACTCTTTTTCCAGAGCATCAGCTCGTCGCTTTAATGAGATCACAAGAGTTTGGGTCTCTTCAGGCGACATTGGAGGGTGAGAAGAAGTAGCAGCAGGACTAGAAGCACGAGAAGAGGCAGAGGAGGACATTGGATTATTAGGGAATAGTAAGAATGAAAGGAACGAAAGAAAAGTGGGGGGAAAGGTAAGGTTTACCCTTCCCAAAAATTTGCCGGCTCATCTTATAGCTTTCCAGGAACCAGATGGATATCTGAGTTGATGTCCCTACTGTAGCCCCCAATATAACTGATATTGCATTGTGATGCTCTTGTTTCAAAACCCGAAAACCCACTGAAAACTTGTAGAGAACTGGACGACTCTTGTTTCGAAACCTGAAAATCTACTGCAGACTTGTAGAGAATCTGAGATCTGGATTCCATCGGATTCTCTAGACTTTGTTACCCTGACCAAGTTCCACCGCGTGTGTTGCAACGCTCTTGTTTCAAAGCTTGAATACCTGGTGTTCTTTCGGAAGAGAACCGCATGTGGGATTCTCTAGCCTGTGTTACCCTGACCGAGTCTCGCTATCTCTTGTTTTGCTAAGTAAGTGTTGCTCTGTCGTTTGAGCCACAGAATGTACTGGATGCGCAAGTATCCATTTTGGCTTAGTATTATCCTCTACCTTCTAATGCTTTTATGTCTTTGCGGTCAAACGTGTGCAAGACAGTCTGGACTTGTTCGGCATCAGACAGGATGTACTACCTACAAAGCCCACTTCGCAACCCTTAGCCAAAATCGACGCGATCGTTCTTCTGCCAAAAGTGAAAAAAGAGCAAAACGCAGAAAGGTTCAAGATGATTCGTTATATCAGGTACTTTTCTATCTAACGGTTTTAGGCTTCTCGACACTAACATCTGATCTTCCAGATGCCTGATCCTCAGACTTTGATGCAGACACCAGACCTCACAGCTGCTTCCTCTAGTAGTTCTGGGAATATGGATGTTGATTTCAGTCCTCAGGCTACTCCAGATCCTGCAGCAGCTCTCTCTGGTCCCATTCCTTCATCTATTACTGCTCCGAGTCCTCCCCATCCTGCAGAGCCTACGCGATACCGATGTCGACTCCCTGCGCCCCATCGCGATATGCTTCCAGAAGGTGCCCCAGCCACTATTGATGCTACTGCCGAGAGCACTCCTGCTGCACCACCTTCACGTCCACTTCCACGGATTATCCTCATTGTGCGCGACACAGTGAAAACTGCGCTCAATCCGTTTCATCTTTGGCGCGAGTACCTTCACCGTCCCTCATATGATCCCGATTCCTTTCTTCCAGTGGAAGATCTTGCAAATGTTCATGAAAGCGGACAGCGATTCAACTCTACTGTCACCACTGGTGGTGACTTGTCTTCTGCGCAGGATACTGCAAGCAGTACAGCTCCTCCATGGCCATTTGCTAATATGAGCACCTGGAGGCTCATGCGGTGGTTGAACTCCGGTTCAAGTGTGAAATCGGAGGCCGAGACTACTCGTCTTGTCCACGAGGTGTTGCTCGAGCCCGATTTTTCGGTCAATGACCTTCGTAGCTTCAGTGCTCAGCGGGAGAATGAGAGAGTTGATAACGCAACTCCGCCCTCCGCGGAAACTCCATTCGAAGGCTTCACCAAAGTTGACGTAGACATCGAAGTTCCTTCTGGCCACAAAGATACCCCGTCTGGAACGTTCAAGGTGCCTGGGCTATACTATCGTGATCTCCTGTCCGTAATCAAGGAGACGTTTGCGGATCCTCTTGCACTCAAATATCATTTTTCCCCGTTCAAACTCTTTCATCAGCCTCCATCTGCTGACAAGCCGTATCGCGTTCACGGAGAGATTTACACTTCGGATGCATTCATCCAGGAGCATGACCGCGTCCAACGTACTGCACTGCATCCTGATGAGAGTGGATGTACACGCGAGCGCACTGTTGCAGCTTTGATGTTTTGGTCTGATTCCACGCATCTCGCACAATTTGGAAATGCCAAACTATGGCCAATCTACATGATGTTGGGCAATTTGTCAAAATACATACGCTCACAGCCCAACTCGCAAGCCTGCCATCATCTAGCTTATATACCTTCGGTGAGTGATGTATCGTCTACAAAGCTCAACACGCTGACCAAGTATGACAGTTGCCAGATTCATTCCAAGATTGGGCAAAAGATCACTGCGCAAAATGGTCAACAAAGTCACAAAAGGCCGATATCTTAACGCACTGCCGTCGAGAACTTATGCACGCTGTATGGAAATTCCTCCTTACCGATGAATTTCTACATGCCTACAAGTATGGGGTTGTTATAATGTGTGCAGATAAAGTGGAACGGAGAGTTTTTCCGCGTTTTTTCACCTATTCCGCTGACTATCCTGAAAAGTGAGCACTCTTTGAACTTAGACTTGTCTTAACTCATATACTGACATGGTTACTGCAGAGTCTTATTGGCCACTATTCGGGACAAGGGTCTATGTCCATGTCCGCGATGCTTCATCCCAAAATCTTTTCTTGACAAAGTTGGCGCTGATCTACGATTCCGCAATTCCAGAGCCCGTTACTTTATTGTTAGTGCAGTGAGACGGGCTCGAGAACTGATATATAAATTTGCTGTACCAATTGGCGGGAAAAAGGTTCAAGACTTGTTAAAGGACTCCTCTTCAGTGCCGACAATGGTAAAGTCTCGTCTACACGATAACTTTATATTAACCTCTATATCCTTAGAACGCATTCGTTGACCGTCTGGGTCTGGATTTCAACCCAGCCAAGATGCTCGTGGTTGATCTTATGCACGAGTTTGAGCTGGGAGTCTGGAAAATGCTATTCACTCACCTTATTCGACTTCTATATGCTTCTCCCAATGGAGCGGCTCTCGTAGAACGCCTAGACGAGAGGTATATAAGCTTTCCGCTGCCCCATGTCACATTTTACATTAAATTCACAGGTTCCGACAAATCCCTACATTTGGAAACGCAACCATACGTCGCTTCACAGCCAATGTATCTGAGATGAAGAAGCTGGCAGCCCGCGATTTTGAGGATTTACTACAGGTATGTAAGTGTTCAATATCGAGAACCATGAAGCTCAATCGACGTAGTGCGCAATCCCTGCCTTTGAAGGCCTTTTAGAGGGTGAGCACAATGATCGCTTGATGAAGCTTTTGTACCGCACGGCAGAATGGCATGCTTTGGCAAAGCTCAGAATGCACATTGATCCTACCTTGGAACGCCTCGACAAGCTTACCATTGAGTATGGCCGGATAATGCGGGAGTTTCGAGACCTCACATGTGCCGATTTTGACACCGTGGAGCTTCCACGGGAGGCTCGAGCTCGAGGTCGACGCCAGGCGGAAGCTGCTGGTCTTTCAGCTGCAGGTGTGCAGGCTGCAGAGAAAACGGCACCACGGAAACCCAAGAAGATGAACTTGTTGACATACAAGTTTCATGCTCTTGGGGATTATGTTCCTTTCATTCGCTGGTTTGGAACCTCGGACTCTTATTCTACTCAAGCGGTATGTATTTACATAGATGACGACTCTCTTCTTTTACTAATGAAATATATACAGGGGGAACTAGCTCACCGACTCGTTAAGTTATACTATTCATTGTCTAACAAACGCGAAGCGGCAGCTCAGATAGGAAAACGCTATCGGCGTTCGCGTATACTCAATCGAACACGAGTTACGGCGAGAGTCAAAGACGCTGCGAAGAAACAAACCAAAAAGTCGGTGCATGCCCATCATGTTGCGTTCTCCACTAGTGAACGTCTGGACGACGTTATCCTTCAGGTACATCACCAAATGTCAGATAGACGCGACCATCCCATTGCTCTCTCTACATTTCTTCAAGAGAATCCTCTGGATGCCGCCAAACAGGTATGTTAATATGAAACACATCATGAGGGCTGTTGGTTCTCATACACATTACAGCGCTTTTTACCCAAGTTGCAAGACCACCTATTGAACCGCGTCCTAGAGCGCAAATTTGATGGTGATGAAGAAGACTTTACTGACGAAGACCGCAACACAATCCGCATTATAAACCAAAAAATCTATGCGGTCAAGACCTTGCGCATAAACTACACGACTTACGATGTGCGACGCGATTCCGACCTCATCAATCCACGAACAGATCACTGTACTGTCATGGTTCGCTCGCCTGAAACACATCCCGGAGTGCACCCGTATTGGTACGCACAGATATTGGGAATTTTCCATGCTCAGGTCATACATCTTGATCCCCGGCGCAGTCAGCAGTCCTCGCAGACTCGGCACATGGAATTTCTTTGGGTGCGCTGGCTTGGTACAGAGCCAGGTTATCGTTCTGGTTCCCGCTTTGCCAAACTTCCAAAAGTTGGATTTGTTCCAGATACTGATGATATGGCGTTTGGGTTTCTTGACCCCTCCGTTGTCATCCGAGCTTGCCACCTCATCCCAGACTTTAACAGTGATAAAACGTCTGACCTTCTTCAATCGTTAAACTCCGTCGCTCGCCGACCAGGACAGGACGAAGATTGGAGTAATTTCTATGTGGATATGTAAGTACATTAAACTTCTTCAAAGCATGTAGAGTGTTTAGTCTGAATATACCTGGTTAGCTTTGTCGACCGTGACATGTTCATGCGATATTTTCCTGGTGGTGGCATTGGACACGCCGATGTTCCAATGGATGGAAGCGACAATGGAAGTGAAGTTACAGCGGCATCTGAGGTCAATATCGATGTACCCGATTTCGCTACCGATCACGGTTCCCGGATTCCGCCAGAGCTGGAGGACTTTTCAGATGAAGAGGAGGACCTTGAGGATAGAGACTCGGAAGATGAGAGCGATGAAGACCCCGATAGTGACGAAGATGGAAATGGTGCAGAGCCTGAGCCCGACGACGACGACAACGACAATCTTGGTGCAGATGATGGAGAAGGGTCTGATATAGGAGATTCCGGTTACGCAACAGCGTAAAATATAAAATTATTTGGATTTCACGACTTCTTTGACACAAAATAATAGTTAATATTCATAGAATACTGTTACTATTAGTATTAGTTGACACCAGAATATGCCATGACAGTCGATGAGTCTGGAGGGAAGTCCTCGGCGGTCTCCAGCACACTCCTCGCCACACGGCTAGCCTGCCTACTATGATCCCGCTGGAGAACAAGAGCTTTAACCTCCGCCCTCAACTGATCTTCGCGCTTTGCAGCTGCCTCTAAAGACCCATTGAGCTTCCTAATTTTATTCCGGGAGACGGTAAGCTGTTTATCACGCTTCTGGACCTTGAGACCAAGTTTTACAGCAAGCTCTCCGGCATTCTCGATTTGGCTTTCGGGAATTAAAGTCGTGTCACCATCTTCATCCTTAAGTACGCAGTGGTCGTTGTGAAGCCTACAAGTGCTACATTAGTTTCAATCGATTTGCGAAAGAAAAAGAGATACGCACTGACGTAGGAGAGTAGGAGTTGCAGGGGAGCCAGAATCATCTTCCGTCTCGGAAGTGGGGAGGGTTTCAGCACTATGGACAGAACACAAAATTATTATAGCAATAAAATGAAATAGAAGAACAAACGCACCGAGTTTGACCAGATGTAATTTCAATCCGCAATTTTCTCTTCAAGCTGGGCCTCATAGGACTACTGCCATTGCAGTTCTGTGAGTTTCCGGATGAGCCCGAGGCAGAATGCTTGGAACGACACCGAGGTGAACTTTGAGTCATGAGTCCCACTAGGAGTGAAGTAACTGCAGTCACGAGTCGTTGAGTGGGTAGCTCATGCCAAGTCTCCATAATATACTAGCTAAAGACGGCGATAGATTGTGATTGAGGTCGATGGCAACAGGATTTTGCTGGGATCTAACAATATCGAAGAAAACTTGCAAAAAGATTGTAATCAGAAGGCCATATGATTGCACTTACCCTGGATTGTACTTACAAGATGGTATTATGCAGTGATATCCCTGAATAACAGAACGATACTGGCATTCTGCTGCAATATAAGGTAGAGATAGCAATACGTTGCAATCTGCTTTCCATGATAACGCGTGCCTTACAATGCATCATATTCGATTAAGATAAGATTGGATAATTCCACATATTACCGTTTGATACCGTCCGTCAGCATACTTTCCCCGATTTACTGATGACAGTACATACGAATTCAGTCGTAAGCTTTACTTCTTGGAATATCGCCTCCAATCAGCCCCAGCAGATTCCAATTCAGGGAAAAGCTTGAACGCTTTCCTATACCACTGCATGGCTTCAATGGGGTTGTTTCCGTCTTCGAGGCCTACGGCAATTTCCAAGGCTGCCATCCCTTTCGCTTCATTATCGAGTCCCATACAAGCAGCATCAAGGTCGAAGGGCTTTTCCCGAGAAAACATAATGTCCGTCCGGAGTAGGTACTTTTCTCCTCGCAGTAAATTTTCTCCGTCGTGAAATAGAGAGTCCCGGAATACAGCGGCGGAACCCTTGATAGGGTGAACTTTGGCTAGAACTGGATAAGTTCCACCATCTGACATGGTGGGGGATAAGACTCTCGTTGCTCCTCCGTCTTCCGGAAGAACAGTGTTAAGGTAAATGTTCACCGTCATGAAACTTTGGGAATCCACTGATGCGAGACGACGGCCGTCGATGTGGGGTTCAAATCCACAATCTTTGGATCATCAGTAAGTGTGCATTCCTTCGAGTACATAAGTCTACAAGCCCACCTGCATTGTATCGACAAAATCTGAATCTAGAATTACAACCAGAGGCAAGCCACTTGCACCCGTCTTCGGTAATACTAAAGCTACCACGTTCAAGGCGTTCCCAGATCCTACTGGACAGGTCTTCATCTTCAAACACACTCGTAACTCTTTGGTGAGAGTCAAATCATGTTGGTCTGCAGAGTGAATTTGGATGTTTCGATCACATTCAGCATCGGTGAGGAGGCCTGAGATAAATATGAACAAAGTTTTCGTCGGATTCATTGGGAAGAGGAAGGTGAGCTAGGGATGGCATATCGTTGGGGTTAAATTTATGTCGAGCAAGTATATCCAAATGGTTTTTAACAGATCGTGATTGACTCATTTACATTTTCGGAAGCGCGACATGATTTTCACTGTCAGTGTATAGCTGTGTAAGTACCTTAGGAGGCCAATCTGATCATACAAACAGTGTCTCTCCACTACTCGAACGCAAAATTGTGCTAAGCTGGTAAGTACCACTACTAGGCTTGGCTTGATGGTAGTAAGTTTCGACGATAGGTGAGCTTCCTGTCTGAACTAGGATGATCACTGCAATGGGATAACACGCCTATGTATCAGATAATGTCATCAGTCACCGCAGAACATTGAACATCAGCAAAACCTGGGTAAACTGTGGATTCCTGTGTATTCCTGTACAGCACTGTACAGAAGCCCCAATACAATCCACAGAAGCCACAGAGCTGTCCAGTTCTGTGCAGAGGGGGACCTTGCTGTGGGATCACCCAGGTTTTGCTGATGAAACTTTGACAAGTACTCACAGAAGCGACAATCGACATGGCAGTTATAACATTCATTGCCTGCGAGAATCCAAGGTCCACCGCCGTGTATGTATCCAGTAAGATAAAGACAACATAGACCGACTGTATTCCACAGTATACAGCCCCAGACTCGACCAAAAGCAGCAGTATATTCTCGACACGGGTTCTTCCGCCATGGATTGGCAAGGCATCTGACATGATGCGGTGGTGACTCCTAAAAACAATCGCAGAAGATGAGCTGCTACTATAAATCCAAGGAAAGTTTGGAGCCAACCTACCATGCTTTATACGCAATCAACAAAGTCGCAACGATATTTACCACCAAGGAAATCAAAGCTGAAAGCCAATCCAGAATAGTGGAACTGGAAACTTCTATCGTAATCTCGACATTATCCCAGATGCAGTCTGCGATATTGATTCCTAGTGCATTTTTAGGGCAGTTGGTATCAATGTGTTGATGCTAGTTACGCACCTATGTTGGCAAACATGAGGACGGTCAGAACAGATTTACAAATCTTGTCATTCTGGAACAAAATCCATGCTCTCCAAACCACAATGCCATCACTGAGAATCAGCTAGACGGAAAGAAGATTAATACACATTATTCGGAACATTGCATCAAGCTCACATTAATCGTTGCTGCCCATCCTGGCATATACTGCCATGTCGAGGTTTTTTCATCTGACGCCTCGCCTTGAGCAGCAATTCCTCCTTCTAGCGTCCTCATAAATGTATATTTGACATCCATTAGATTGAAACCGCCAGAGTAGAAGACATCCCAAGTGAAGCAGACGAAAATTGTAGTCAAGCAGATAAGTAGGAGGGTTTGTGATCGTCCAAAAGATTTCGATCTATCAGCTCAACGTTGAAGACGTATAAAAAACATTTAAAAGTTGTGGTTATGCGCACGCTAGCGAATGGACTGTAATGCCTGTTCCTAAAGCAAACGCTCCTAGTAGAAGAAATGGGTTAAATTGAGGTTTGTCAGTTCAGACACTTTCTACATACCGTAACCGGTTATTGTCACTATTAAATTGACAGTGTTAAAGAATGCGACTTGAGCAAAGGAAAAAATCAACTCTTGTTCTTCGGGAGACATTTGTCGACAATGATACAGTGCGCGAGTGTATTCAATGTTGCATTTGGCTTTATGAGAGCAATACCTGAACACCTGATTATATACTCGATCGAGTCTCCATTCGGAATGATAGTGGCTTTACTTACAAGTTACGAATGAATACACTTCGTAGATAAGGTATGTTTCAAGATAAACACCGGTTACAGAATCATCATCAAGACTAACATCGCCTCAAATAGGGCAGTGTTGAAGATGAGCGAAGAGCCACAAAGACCGAAGGTCCATCCATGACGAGACGCCAAGCATACAGTACGAAATGAGCCCTAAGGTCGTGTGGTACATTTTCTATTGTTCAGTTACAACATGCATTTCGGCAGAATGCATGCAATTCATCCATCCGGGGAACCTAAAAAGATGATTAAGAGCTGCGTTACCGGGGTGAGAACAGTCTTAATCTACCTGGCCTTGGGATGAAGAGCGATAACATCGCCTCTTCGAGCCTCCTGAGTAAATTCAGGATATTAGAAGTAAAGAAATCTAGCGAGGGACGTACTTTGATAAACGGAGTCCTCCAGTCGAGATTGACACGATGCACTCGAGGAGTGGAATCAGCAAAAGGCAAGCGGATGATCTCGTATCGAGTGTCTTCAATCATAAATCCCCTAGGTTGTCCTTTCAAAGCGTCTTTCAAATTTACTTGAGTTCGTTTCCCATGGGGTCCTGATTCTCGCAGAAGCGCAAGTTCAATCCACGTCCAAGCGCCATCTGCTTGACGAGCAGCTAAACAGAAAGGAAATTAGAATCAGAAGTTCGGAGAAATCCCCGTCTAGAATAGCTTACATGTATTTTCTCTGCCTTGATCATGACACTTGACCTCGATGCACAGTTGGCGAAGGGGATGCTCGCTGAAACCCTCTAAAGGAGCAGATGCAAGATAAAGACGGTCATCATGCTCCCTATATTCTGCGTGGATCCTAGAAACATACGGAACCACCCTCCAGCGATCAACGTTTCTGCAATCCGGTGAGCTCTGTGACGTTATCAACAGTGGGCATCGGCGCCAGTAAATCTGTAGCTTGGCTATTTGAATCTGGTGCTTCTAGTTGCTTGATGAGATCTGATAGCGTTGGGCGCGCTGATGGATCAGCTGAAGTGCATTGCCTTGCTATCGATGTTAGCAATGGTAATTTGCGGGAAGGATTCCGCTCTTGGATTAGTGTTATCAGTGTGGCCACTATTGCACCCAGAGAGAAAATATCGGATGCAGTGTTTGGAGATAGAGTGTGATCCTCAAGAAGTTCTGGGGCAGTCCACGGGCGGAGGCTCTGCTCCGCGTCCGAACGTGCATCTTCAGAGATCCGCAGGTCACTGTGGTGCAGACCCACAGATCCTACAACAACAACTCCTTTATTGTCAACATCTACAGTAGCCTAGAAATCGAGAGTCAGAGGGTATTTCCGAAACAGAAAGAGATAGCTCAACGGGTCTCAATCCACCGTGAATGACAGGTGGGATGCGGGTGTGCAAGTACTCAAGTGCACGCACAATATCAAGAACCTGGATGGGTGAGGTTCAAATAGGTTCAATCAAGAGTTAAGTGCAACTATACTTGCCAGCCGTCGATAATTAGGTTTTGCGGAGACCTTTACATACTCTACAATGTTGAGATGCGAGGGCTCAATTAGAATGAATGGAGGATTGTCCACAGTTGATGCTCCCAGGAATCCTACGCTAAGGATTAGAAGGTGCATCGCTGAGAGTAAGATCTCTCGAACCTTGAATACGGTTGCTTCTCAAATTCTTCCAAGCCTATCCCGACAAATAAGCCCAGCGGACGGACAAATATTTCACCAAACTCACCTTTACAAACCGAGCCGTCGTCTCTGCATCTTTCAACTCCACAATACCAACCGCTTGTCGCAACCATCTCCAGCCCTTATGAACGAAGTTGGATCAGACCCCATTAAAAACCCTCTCTCAACCTCCCAACTCGTAACAGTCCATGACTTGATCTTTATCACTTCCATAGCCGATCTTTGCTCGTTAAGACGTGCGATTCCAGCTCTCAGAAATTCAATCTCGGCATCCTTCAATCGAATCCTCCCCGTATCGTGCCGTTCCAGCAACGCGGTCATACCAGTAATCGATACCGTAGAGTCGACATTGATAGTTTCGAGAATCGTATCAAGCATTTTTGGATCGGTCGATGGGGAAGATAAAGAAGCGACGGCATCGTGAATCATCGCCAGCTGTTCTCTTTGGTCTTCAAGTTTGGCAGTGTGAAGTTGTTCTGCAGAAATTCGATTGCGATTGTGATCATTGGCAAGGTTCCATAGATCGTCAAGTTTCTGATTGGCTCGGATTAGAGCTGAATTCTGAATGCAGGCGTTTAAGAGAATGAGCGGTGCTCGAGCTGACAAAAAAAGTTGCTCACCTGGAACGCAAGACAGGATGACCACAAGTTGCGCTCAAGCTCCTCGATTGTTAGCTTGATATCGCTAGACTGTATCATAGCTTTGAAGAGGTTCTTGTTCTTCAGAGATATCGCAAAATCTCTGATACTCTCAAGATTACTGGTCCAAGTCGAGATCAGAGGAAGCCTTGAATTTCTTCGAGCAAAAAAAAAGACGCACGAAACCAAGGTCTCCACACTCCTCTGAAGCGTCTCATCAGCAAAATTTTGCGGAACCTTGAGAGACGCTAGGATGTCGCAAACACGAGAGAACAAGACCTTCAACTGGTTCTTGTTATCCCGAGCCTACATGATAGCTAGGATTAGTTTTGCAACAAGTACCAAATCCTGGAAATATTATTTCACCTGGTTTACGGCATCGAGAACTTGCTGAAGTGCACTGACGATTGTGCTCGATATTGGTTCTGGAATCGCAGTGATAATCTGGTCGATCCGTATTTGATAAATACAGTGGGCCTCCTAGCATCGATTGCGCTCTACTCACAGGTAGAACCAGATTGAAGCATTGTAATACATTGATTGAGAGGTTCATGTTCGAGTTTGAGCCACTAAGCGCCAAAGTGGGCAAAAAAAAAACAGCGACCAGCACTCTATTTATCATCCGATGACAAGGGAAAACGTGTACGCACTATAGAGATGCTAAAATGCTAAGGTTCTGCATTCATTGCATTGACATCATAGAATGTTGCATCTCTTGGATGGCAATCAGCGGCGTAGCTAGTACTGTAGCCGTAGAGCTGGGTACAAACCAACAATTCATTCTGGGTGAGATGCGAGAGCCACGGTGATATATGAAATGATTATGAACTGTCCAACGGAGAGCGGTTCAGTTCGACTCTGTAGGACTCTGTTCTATCGATTGAGGATTCTTTCGTACCGCAGTAAAATGACTGTAACCATCAACAGTGAATTGAAAGTAGAAAACAAAATATTGTCAAGAAGGTAGCCAGAGTCTGGATTCCTGGCTGCAGAGTGATGAGGGTCAACATGTCGATATACAGAGTCAGAAATGGTCAAAATACTAACTACTATAGGTGCAGAATCACATAATTACACTGGCAACCATTCTGTCGTTATGGTTCGATGGCGTAGCTTGGTTATCGCATCTGTCTAACATTCAGCTTACACAGAAGGTCCCCGGTTCGAGCCCGGGTCGAATCATATCTTTCGCTATTGGTCGCGTCATTTTTATTGCTACAGCTCGCTTAGCAATTGTATCTTGGAATCACTGCTGCCTTCATCCTTCATTTACCGCCTCCCATTGAGCTTGTTCTTCATACGCCGCCTCCAACTTCAAGTTGGAACACAGTAGGCTGAGGAAAAGTAAATCGATGCGGAAGCGGAAGCTGCATCCGCCTGTGAATACCAGGGTATACGCAGAAACTGAATCTACGAGGACCAAGTCACTGTCAGAGCTACTGCCAACGTTCCCGCCCAAGCTAAAGCCAAAGGCGCGCTTCGAGCCCCCATGAGATATGCATGTGAATGTTCCCGAGACCTTTCGAGTGTGAAAACGAGTGCGGAATTACACGTCCCGTGAATGCTTCGTTGACTCTTCCAAGGAGAAGTAAAAAGAAACTGACTTGGTCTCCGTATTCATCTCGAGACAGATAGAGAAGTTGATAACATTCTCTACATCTAACAGAGGATACGTAGAATGACGCCGAGTACAGAGATACGGAATTCTTTTCGAGATCACGTACTCCGTCTGTCTGTCGCTCTGTAGAAGACAACGTACGGGAACGACGATTCGCTTAGGCGGAGGATGTGTTGTGGTGTCTGGGGCATTGTAATCCTTGACAGATACAATTCCGATGCTCCTGGTGTGCCCATACCCATGCCAATACCAGCCTCCATCTGTGTCACAGCTTTTAATCGCACCTCGCTCATACCGGCGGTCATATCCAATCTCGACGAAGAACGAACGTCTCCAGTTCTAGTAGAATCACTCTGCAGTTTCGCTCTCAACGGCGTAACCACGTCCCTCCAAATACTGTCGAAGTGTCTCTCTCTCCCCCTCCATCAACTTCTCCTCCCTCATCGCCGACTCTTCCTGCAGGTCCGACTGTCGAACCGAAATATTGAACGCTGTTTTTTCATGGTTCCGACTTTGGATCTCGGATCTGAAAGTACTCGTTCTTTCGTTTACGACCGTAGGAGAGGTAACATGAAGGATTGGATTTGCGAAGAAGATTGGGTGGATGGAGAAGGGCAAGCATGTGAGGCGCATAGTGCGTGAGCGAATAGTCGAAGAGTATAAAGAGACGAGACAGAAAAGGGGACAGATACGGACAGGATGATGAAACCCATCCAATCCCACCAAACCCAACCTCCTCAAACGCTACCGAGAGCTTCAAGTGAAACTTCAACTCTCCGCCAGCGTGACCATTCCAACTCTTTATTCCAGGCTTCACCGCCTAGAGCAGCCGAATCGTCTTCACCGAAGAAGATGTTGAGATGTACACACAGTAGGAGCGCAGGAGTACGTGCTGCTTGTATCGGACGGAGTTCTGGAAGGAGAATTTTGAATGCATTGCGGGCCCTCGTACTGGCGTTCGGGTTATTAGAGAGAAAATTTGGATCTACGTGGATGTAGGTAACGAGAAACGGGTAAAGACCCGGAGAGACTCACCCAAGTAGAAAGCCACGGCTATGACGCTACGAATCCGCTTCCTTCCAATCCGTTCCATCTACTTCGAACCGTTTGATTCTAATGCCCCAGTATATTCCCTGAGATTTGATCGAGAACGTTATACGTGCGCGAGAAGACGTCCAGTAAAATGAGAGAAGTTCGATCGTGGTGGTAATTTGAACGATGGCTAGTATGTGTTGATCGCTAGAGGCGTTAATTCCAACGGAAATCCAGTCAAATCCAGGGCCAGCTTCGGGCCAGAGTTCTTTCAGAATTCAGAAACGGGTCGGTGTAAAGTCTATTCATGTCCGGGAAGCTTCGTGATTGTGAGTCGCGTTGGCAATCCAGAGTTAGATTTACAAGTGAGATCTGTTGTCGGACCTTTAGTATATAAAGGTGAATCGTTCACAACGTCTTCGAAGTTAAAAGGTGAGTTGGTTGGTTTATTATCCGGACTTTCCTCGGGTTTAGACTCGGTCCCACTCGCCTCAGTGACTCACGCCAACTTTTGATGGGTTGATCAGCATCCCGGATAATATAATACCGCTTGAGCTCTGATCCCAAAAGGCCGGATTTTGGCCAAATTTGGAGGTGATGTATCATGCCAAAGGCCAAATTTTGGCCCTTTTTGGATGGCAGGTCTAGTGTAAGTAAAGGCCGAAAAAGACCGATCCGAGACCAGGTTTGATCCGAAAGGGCCGAATTCTGCGGTGAATTTGGATTTTTGGAGTGGTCAGTTAGTAAACAAAGAGCAAGTTATGTAGAGCTTAGAAATTTTGTTTCTTGAGAGATTGTTTGCTGAAAAATCCAAGCTATCGACGCCTAATCTGATGAGCTTGCAGTTAGACCGAAAATGTAGTGTGGCGCTTATTGGGCGCTTAAACGGCGGAAAACAAAGGTATGGTGCCCAAAAGGGCCGGAAACGGAAATTTTCAGACCAGGTATGGTGCAAAAGGCCGAATTTTGTCCAAATCGGGCCATACAAAAAGGCCGAATTTCGACTGTTTGGGATCAGAGCTCAAGCGGTATTATCCGGGGTCCTGGTTGATCTTCGATCGATTGTCATTTGAAGTGGCAAAAACGGGCCGTACAGCCGACGGGAACGAGTCTACCTCGGGTTCCCGAAAATGCTATTGCTCCTGTCAGCTCGTCTGCTTACTGCGCCGTCATCATCGACGCTGTCGATATCGTTGACATTTGCACCTTCTGACGTCGCCGTCAAACTTAGATTCGAATTCTGTCATGCTAGTGAATAGTGACTGGGGTTATCTGGCATCTGCATGGGTCGCAATAGAAGATTGAACGGAACACGTTTTGCTGATGGTAGTACTGTTTAAAATATACAATCATATGATCATTTGTTGGAAACTCTATATAAGAGGAATACTTGGTCGAAAGAGCCCACATTTTTCCACCATTTCATATTGAACATGACATCCTCTGCTCCCCACATGTTCACCGGGGCTCATGATTTTACCATGGAGCGTCCCACCTTCCAGAATGCACATATCATGCATATTCATAATTGTGTGTTCGTTTTTTGGACTATCCCATTGTTACTGACAGGAAATTCAAGATTCAAGTGACACTCAAACTCCGACGAGTGCAATTCAAATAAAGAGTGAAATGAAACAGATTATCAGATGGCTGAGTCCCTCCAATGCTTTGCAGAGCCAAGAGTTTTTTCTTCACAAAAGAACAGCTGGAACTGGTGAATGGTTTCTGGAAGGAAAGGAATTCAATGATTGGAAGCAAACTCCTAACTCGCTTCTCTGGCTGCAAGGCAATAGTGAGTTTCTGGATTCAGAGTTGAATTGTGCTCCATGTCTGAGGATTAAAATATAGTGGGCTCTGGGAAAAGTGTGCTAGTGTAGGTTAAAATGTAATTGACTGTATTGAAACATGGCTTACCTTCTTCCAGATCTGCCATCATCAATCATGTGAAGAGTTTGGATGCCCATAAAAACCAACTGGTGGCATTCTACTTTTTTGATTTTCGAGATGCATCCAAACAAAGCTTGAACAACCTAGTCTCAACTCTTTTATCACAGCTGCTCTCTTCAATCACAATACAAGAAGAAACATATTTGGCTATATGTGAACTCTTTGATATTCACAAGAAGTTTAAAAGCAAACCAAGTGAGAGAGAATTAATAGCCACCTTGATAGAGGTCATTTCAGCTCTTGAAGTCAATTCATTATTCATAATAATTGATGGAATTGATGAAATGGAGAGTCAAGGTTTCAAACCTATGTACCAGCTTATAGAAGAGCTAAGCAAAATGGCATGCTCCCATTTGCATCTACTCATAGCAAGTCGTCCGCATATTTCTTATGCCCATGAATTGGAACAACTTTGTTCAAAAGTTGTCCTGATTGATAAAGAAAATGTAAACACTGATGTGGAAATCTTCCTGGATTATACCATGAAGAATGATCATGCATTTGGCGGTCATAGTGTTGAAGAGAAAAATCGAATTGTAGATAGTATAACTGGACGGGCAAATGGAATGTGAGTATCAATATCAATCCCGGTTGGAAAGTTGTCCTGACTGCTATGCTAGGTTTCGTTGGGCTAATTGTCAATTAATTGCACTGCAGTCATGCATAGGTCTCAAGGCCGTTGATTCTGTTTTGAATCAACTCCCTGCCAATCTAAATGATACTTATATTCAAGCACTTAAAGCAATTGAACCTTCTCGCATTGAGGATACAAAGCACATTCTACAATGGCTTTGTTTTTCAATGGAACCTTTGACATTAGATGCCTTGGGGGAAGTCATTGCCTTTGTAAATGATGATCATGGAGTGAGATTTGAGAAAAGATACCGAGTCTCTCCAGAGCGTATAACCTCCCTTGGTGCAACACTCATACATATAGACCCGTGGAAAATGTTGTGGAGCTTGCACATATATCTGTGAAGGATTTTCTCCTATCTGAGCACCTTAAATCTCATGTAAACACTGAAGTGTCACAGTTTCACATGAATGAATATTTGAGTCACACATTGATAGTAGAAAGTTGCTTGGCATATCTGATGCAGTTCAACACAGAAATAGCAGATACAATGCAATGGAATGAGGAATATCCAATCTCAGGATATGCTGCTCGGCACTGGTATAAACATGCAAAAATGGCAAACAGTGATAAAGTATATCAGAATGTAAACTAAGCTCTTCCAATCATACGGGCCTGTTTATATCAATTGCCTGAAACTGGCGAAATTTGAAGAGGATACAGAAAAATGTGGGGCTGTGCTCTGCACTGCCTCAACCATTGTATTATGCTGCTTGGTGTGGCCTTCTAGCTGTGGTCAAGCGGCTGGTAAACAAAACAAATGTAAATGCCACAGGAGGAATGTGGGGATCAGCATTAGGGGCAGCAGTACAAGGATGTAACACAAAGAGTGAACATGGGAACATTGGTTTGAGACAGGCAGCACAAAATGACTATTTTGAAATTGTGAAGCTTTTGCTGAACCATGGGGCAGAAAAGGATATACCAGGCATTAAAAAATATACACCACTTCTAATTGCTGCACACAATAGTCATTTGGATGTTGTTTCTATTCTGATTGAGCATGGTGCCAATGTGAATGCGCAGGATGAAGATGGTTCAACACCATTGAGACAAGCATCACAAAATGGCCATTCTGAGATTGTCAAGTTATTGCTGAAACATGGGGCAGAAATGGATATTCCTGGATTCAGGAAATACACACCACTTCTAATTGCTGCAGAAAAAGGTCATTTGGATGTTGTTTCTATCCTGATTAAGAATGGTGCCAATGTGAATGCACAGGATGAAGATGGTGATAATCCCTTGAGACATGCATCACAAAACGGCCATTCTGAGATTGTCAAGTTATTGCTGAAACATGGGGTAGAAATGGATATTCCTGGATTCAAAAAATACACACCACTTCTAATTGCTGCGGAAAAAGGTCACTTGGATGTTGTTTTTATTCTGATTGAGAGTGGTGCCAATGTGAATGCACAGGATGAAGATGGTGATACTCCCTTGAGACATGCATCACGAAAAGGCCATTTTGAAATTGTCAAGCTTTTGATGAACCATGGAGCAGAGAAAGATATACCAGGATTGAATAAATATACACCACTTCTAAGTGCTGCACAAAATGGTCATCTAGATGTTGTTTCTATCCTGATTGAGAATGGTGCCAATGTGAATGCACAGGATGAAGATGGCGATACTCCCTTGAGACATGCATCACGAAAAGGTCATTTTGAAATTGTCAAGCTTTTGATGAACCATGGAGCAGAGAAAGACATACCAGGATTGAATAAATATACACCACTTCTAAGTGCTGCACAAAATGGTCATCTAGATGTTGTTTCTATCCTGATTGAGAATGGTGCCAATGTGAATGCACAAGATGAAGATGGCGATACTCCCTTGAAAAATGCATCAAGAAATGGCCACTTTAAAATAGTTGAGGTTCTGATGCACCATGGAGCAAAAAAGGATATTCCCGGGCTCAAGAAATACACACCACTTCTAATTGCTGCGGAAAAAGGTCATTTGGATGTTGTTTCTATTCTGATTGATAACAGTGCAAATGTGAATGCACAAACCGAATATGGTGATACTGCTTTGAAGCGAGCATCACAAAATAACCACTTTGAAATAGTTAAGGTTTTGCTGAACCATAGGGCAGAAAAGGATATACCAGGATTGAACAAATATACACCACTTCTAATTGCTGCACAAAATGGTCATTTGGATGTTGTTTCTATCCTGATTGAGCATGATGCCAACGTGAATGTAAGAAGTGATGCTGGTTCAACACCGTTGAGACAAGCATCACAAAATGGCCATTCTGAGATTGTCAAGTTATTGCTGAAACATGGGGCAGAAATGGATATTCCTGGATTCAAGAAATACACACCACTTCTAATTGCTGCTGAAAAAGGTCATTTGGAGATTGTTTCTATCCTGATTGAGAATGGGGCCAATGTGAATGCTCAGGATGAAGATGATACTCCTTTGAAAAATGCATCAAGAAATGGCCACTTTGAAATAGTTAAGGTTTTGATGCACCATGGAGCAGAAAAGGATATTCCCGGGCTCAAGAAATACACGCCACTTCTAATTGGCGTGGAAAAAGGTCATTTGGATGTTGTTTCTATTCTGATTGAGAATGGTGCCAATGTGAATGCACAGGATGAAGATGGTGATACTCCATTGAGACATGCATCACGGAAAGGCCATTTTGAAATTGTCAAGCTTTTGATGAACCATGGAGCAGAGAAAGATATACCAGGACTTAACGAATATACACCGCTTCTAAGTGCTGCACAAAATGGTCACTTGGATGTTGCTTCTATCCTCATTGAGCATGGTACCAATGTGAATATAAGAAGTGATGTTGGTTCAACACCTTTGAGACAAGCATCACAAAACGGCCATTATGAGATTGTCAAGTTATTGCTTAAACATGGGGCAGAAAAGGATATTCCTGGATTCAGGAAATACACACCACTTCTCATTGCTGCAGAAAAAGGTCATTTGGATGTTGTTTCTATCCTTCATTGAGCATGTGCCAATGTGAATATAAGAAGTCATGTTGGTTCAACAGCTTTGAGACAAGCATCACAAAATGGCCATTCTGAGATTGTCAAGTTATTGCTGAAACATGGGGCAGAAAAGGATATTCCTGGATTCAAGAAATACACACCACTTCTCATTGCTGCAGAAAAAAGTCATTTGGATGTTGTTTCTATCCTGATTAAGAATGGTGCCAATGTGAATGCACCAGATGGGATGGTAAACTGCTTTGAGACAAGCATCACAAAATGGTCATTTTGAAATTGTCAAGCTCTTACTTGACCACATGGCCGACACCGAGCTCCCAGGATTCCACAAGACTACCCCTCTTGTTATTGCTGCTCAAACAGGCCATTTTGATATTGTTTCTCTCCTGCTGAAGAATGGGGCCAATGTAAATGCACAAAATGAGAATGCTTCCACTGCTCTAAGACAAGCATCTCAAAATGGTTTCCTTGACATTGTAAAGATTCTGCTGGCTTATAGAGCAGACATCGATATTCCTGGTTTGAGAAATGCTACTCCCCTTATAATTGCAGCTCAAAATGGCCACCTGGAAATTGTGAATCAGCTCTTGGAAAAAGGAGCAAATGCAACTGCACAGACTGATGATGGATTTACTGCTTTCCATTTTGCTCATAATCATGGACATCTTGACATTTGCAAGCTGTTAACTTCTGCCATGCAATCCAATGAAGCAATAAAAAATTGAACCTGCTTGGTGAGTGCTGAATTTATGCATCATGATGTCAAATATTTTATATTCACTGTACTTCTTTGCTTTTGTACTCAATAGATTTTGTTAGCTTGAGTTCTATAAAACTTGGTTATTAGTTTAAGTCAAATTGCTACTTCAAGATTTCCATTTAAGCTCAATCCAATTCAATTGAAATCCATCAAGTTTATCCTTTCTATTTCAATTAATTACTTTGGAGACACAATCCTTTCACTATAGTGATGCCATTAGCTGTCTAGTAATCCTTACTTTATGTATGGAAACTCAGTTCTTTAGGTGTCATGTGTAGGGTGAGAATTCTTTCATACTGCATGAACAATTCCAATGGAAATAGCATGGTAGGGATGCGGCAGGGAAACTTCAGTACTTTGAAATGACAGTAGCAATTGAAAGTAAAAAAAAAAGAGATTAGACAAGTGCATCCAGGGATACTCTGGATTAATGGGGAGCTAGTATGTAGAGAGCTTTCCTGGATTCTAGGCTGCAAGGCTCAACACATTGAGGACCAATCACAAGAGTGTAGGCTGGCAATGAGACTAGAATGGCTTGATGGCGTAGTCAATTATTGTATCTATCTAACATAGATGCTGCATGTTATCAGTAGATCTGTTTGCTTATGGACAATCAATATATATTCACTAAGGGAACCTGATACGTGAGATTGCAATAGGACTCAGACAAAAGTTCAGGCCTATGTGTGACCTGTGGGAAAAGTAGGCTGCGTTTTCGTCACATTGTCGCATTCCCACATCTCGAGTTTCCCCATCCTTTCCTCTTACTGTCACCCAGCAATATTCCATATTCAAGGAATCCCTTCCATTCTTCTCTCCCACCACTGAATTCATTTTCCCTTTCCTTTCTCGCCAATTTTGTGGAAATCACTCTTTTTGTCACCTTGCCACTGCATCCACAACACGCTTGCAATGGTAAACACCAGGCAGCAGACCAAGGATGACAGGAACACCAGAAACAATGATTCTGAACAAATATAATGCCGCCACTCTGGCTAACCAACATGGAAAACAAGTCGCCCAGTGAGGCGTGGCTGCTCCTGCTGCTCAACCACAATCTGGGCAAGCACCAGCTTTGGTCCCGCAACAGCAGCAACAGAGCCAACAACCTAATGGTTCTCTCCTTTACCTTCTGAAAAAGTACCACGCCAGACCAGAACAGGGAGACCAGCATCTGCTCCGCCTAGGCCTATCCCTTTCAATGGCGTCCATGCACCCTTCCAGGTACCCTTTCCTTCACCCTGGAACAGTATTCAAGCCTCTGGAAAGCCTCCATCCAGCCTTGCTCCCTCAGCTACCCCACTCAGTGTAAGCAGCTGGACTGGGATTCTGATGCAAAACACAATTAATGTGGAATTCAGTAGCCAGGATCCTGCTCCCTCAGCTTTGAGATGCAGGTCATACTTCAGTTGGACATCCAGCTACTCAGGGACAACAAGGTAAGATTCTAAACTTCTTCTGCCACTTCTCCCTGGCAGTCATATCAAGTGGTTGTTTCTCCTCGACCATGCTTCATCATTTGTTACTCCTTGATGCTCTCTCTGTCATATGTTCTTCCCCGACATATGCTGACCTATTTTCTCCAATAGGTCTTCACCCAGGCTCATTGCACTCAAGCAGATCAGCCTTTGACAGGCATCTTTGAGATGCTGGCAAGCTGGCTCTGGTTGCACCTCTCCATAGCCCTTTCCAGGTACCTGTGCCTCCTCCTTGCTCTCCTTGCTCCCAACAATCCCACCATACAGATTGCCACTCCTGTTCCCCTTGCAGACAGCCAGTTAAACAACCATCTGCACCCACTAAAAACATGAGGGAAGTAGACAATGCAGACACAGAGCTGAAAGGAGGCTGGGGAGACCCTAACAAGGCACAGATGCACTCATACACAGAGCCGTTCATGCTCAAACCCATTGCCAACAATCTCGTTGCCTCCACCCTGAAAAACAGGCTGAAGACCTTCATTCCCATCGCATACTTTGCATCATGCTATGCTGACTCCACCTTGAAGCTGGTTGCAAGTATAACGTTGACATTGAATTTGAACATTATACACTTGCTGCCTTGGATTGCATGAACACACCCTCACCAGAGTACTTGCAGCTGCCTATCTGCACATTGCTTTCTGTATGGAATATATAATTGGTGCTGGAAATTTTACAGATATCAATGACATTTGTACAGGTAGAATGAACCACTGTTTCCCCAGGCCTCTATGTCATCTGGTTACTTCGGAACTACTTACTGTAGCTCCCACTTTGCCAATCTGTTTTGGTGTTTAACATGATAGGGCAGAGAGAGACTTTAAAGGGGGGCCAACAGGCGCTGGTAGACCAAGGCATCAACACTTTTGGATACTATAGAAGGATACTCCACTGGCAATAGAGATGTCAAAGAGGAGAATCAACTTCTTTGGTCCTCAGATTGAAGGGAAAACTCTCCAGAGCCTGGATGAGATGCCTTTGTTCTCCATGGCCATGTTGGGTAGCTCAAATTTGTATTTTTTGCAAACAAGCTGCATTGAATTTCTGGAATGATTCTTCTTTGCTGTCAACCTTGTCATCATACTAGTCAAGTTCATCATCCTCATCTACGTCCACATCCGAGTCAAACTTGTCACAGTCAGCTGGAAGATAGATATCATATTGGAGAACAATGGGAACCCCTTCCATGATGGGCTTTACTTTGTGTTCAACATTGATGTAGAACACTATGGCCTGAAAATCTGGCTATTCACCCTTGCTGCTTTTCAAGGCTACATGTCGAATTTGGTCTGTCAAAGGCAAAGCTCCTTGCCTTTCCAAGAGGTATTGAGAGATACCAAGGTCCAAAATGGTTCCGTGGGTCTTGTCTCTGTGCCAATCAAAATGATCCTCTTGATGATAGACAGCTGGTAGAGTTTCAGAGTGAACGGCGCACAGGCCAGGTTGTTGAGAGCATTGGAAATCTTTGGAGTTTTGGGAATATGAAAGCCTTTTTTTGGAGTGTGCATAGCGCTCCTTAGCTTTTTTCCATTTCATAATATTGAGGATAGGATGTGTTGTTGACATACAGTAAGGAAAGGATTCTTCTGGCCTAGGCGCTTAAGTTGAGCGCCATATCATCTCGCTGCGACAAATTCTCAGTTGCGCATGATGGTGAATATGTAGCTTAACACTGCTCTTCCGGAAGATGGAGCATTGAGGCTGAGGGTCATCAGCAAAACCTGCATTTTGCATCTTAATTTTGACAGCAGTATGTAAAATTCCCAGTGCTCCCAGAGCCCCCAGTGCTGTCAAAAATATAAAATTCCTTTTCAATTTCCAAATAAGGCAATTTTGAGGCCTCTGGGAGCTCTGGCCAGCACCGGCCACTCCATTGGTGTCCTGGAGCGCTGGGGCTCTGGAGACACTGTCCAGCACTTGCAATAACTGGATGAATCATACATATTTTGCTGATGGTCTTCTCCCTAACATGTTGGATGGTGGAACTTATCCTGTTCTAGCCAAATTTCACCCCATAAAGGGTTCCATGGCTGTATTCCGGGACTCTCTATCTTACGACAGAGAGAAGTATCTGCTCCAAACATACATCATATTTTTTTGGGAAGAGCTCTTCGACCTGGTCCAGGCTGGATGTTGCTTACATGGACTCGATAATGGGGCAACAGGGAATGTCAGGGATGGCAGTCTTAGAAATAGTCCTAGAAGACGAAAACCCTACTGAAGCCATGCAGTGGTATAGGAGAGCATTCAAGCATTGTGCTAGATTGGGATTGGAGGTGGTATTCTAAGAACTAAGTAGAATATATCGCTACATAGACAGTCTGAATATTTTAGGATGCATCATTTCCCTATCCTTCGATATTTTCTTTACTACCGTTTGCGAGGATCATCAAATTTAATACAATTTGGATAGGGATGGAGTAAGAAAGATTAGCTGGCCAAGGGGAAAATATGCGTGAGGTGCTCGAATTGAATGATGAACTGTGAGGCTCTGCTTAAAGCTAGAAGTATGCTGTGATTTGGATGACTGGAATTTAACAAGGGATTGTATTCATTCGAGCTTTATGGTGACAAGAAATTTGAAAGATTCAAATATGTACATAGAATAAAATGAAAGACAAAATAAGTAACGACCAGAGTGATTAATGAAAAAGCAACCCCCGCAGTTTATTCCCCCGTATTCTTCCTCAGGCTGAATTTTACGAATATTTTCACAGGAGGTTGACGTTCCGGCATGAGCTGTTTTCATCGAAGTACCCGATTTCCCATTTACTACTTTATGACCCCAGTACAGCCTGAGTTTTTCAGCAGGAGCATTGTCTGAATCACAGACATCCTGGGGCCATTCATCAACAAGGTCAACTATAGTCTGCAAGTGACCGTAAGTGCTTGGGCATCTCTTGCAACGCTTGACCGGAAACCATCTAGATATGGCAAATATCAGAAAAACACCAGCGCCTCCTGCAACACTAATGTAGAATATCTAGCACATGAAGTTTATTATTGGAGATTTACACTTCAAAAAACTTCAAAACCTACCTGAACAGGACGTACATGGAAGCCGGTGTCTGCATTGACGCCAACGGCAAGGCCAAAAAGCCAGTGAAAGAAGGGTTCCACGAACACAAGCACCCCGAACATCCAAGTGGCAACGTATTTTTTCCAGAAAGTCGGAGATGGATCGGACCCGTCCTTGCTCGCCACCTCAGTCCATAACACTTCATCGTATCCCATTGAAATTAATGTTTCTGTGGAGGTAAGAGCACTCGTTACTATTCCGCCCTGAAATCCAGTAAGTAAGGCAAGCCCCCAAATCATTCAAGAGGCTGGTGCCTCGTCCTCCCATCTAAAGTTCATGACCGTCGTGTTTGCGTTAAAAAAGGGAGACCAACTGGTCCCAATCTGAGATCCTTGAGTCCCAGACAATGACATTCCCATCACGACAAGACCCCAGTAAAATCCGCTCGATGCAAGCATTGCAATGATACCTCACAAATCGAGGGAATTGTGCATGACAGAGCCATGACGGAACGGGCATTTTCCCGAGGCTTCTTGGATCTGGGTTGGGAAGACTTGATCCGAGAGTCCAAGCATGCATCGGCCAGGTCGTCTCTTCAGCATCTCGCACTGGGTCAAGATATGTGCATGTGGCCAACGGTGACTGATTCCACGAGGGTATATCGGTCATGATAATTGCAGCAATTGCAAGTGCAGATTGCAACAGGATTGAAACGCCAAGAATGATTATTGGGATGAACGCAACAACAGTGTCGTATCCTGAGGAGGTGTCCTGGAGCTCCAACAATACCATTGAACTGGAGGCATATGTTAATGCCAGTGCAATTACCATGATCAATGTTCCGGTTAAGCCGTTCGGTGACCAGTCATCGTTGGAAAACACATAGAATCGAAAGTTTGAGTTGAATTCCAAGCGAATAGTGCCGGCGGCTGGAGTGGATCTGTCTCTGCGGCCAAGGTCCATTTTAAGGCAGTCTCATGAACGGTCCCAACAGCCATGATAGCCGGTTTGAGTAGAAGATTGAGTACCAATAAAATGCACTCTCGCTTCACTGTAGAGTTCAAGGTTATCCGCAAATTGGAAGTACTGTCAAAGGCTCCTAGAGGGAAGAGGTCGCCGCGGAAACACATGAGAAATCCTGTAAATATAGCAGCCAGTCCAAGCAGGATGCCATATAAGAGGAATAGGCAGATCCACACTTGCGGTCGGCTTTTGTGTTTGTGACAGTACTCCTTCAGCCTACAGGATGCGATTAAGATATGGATCGAGAATAAACATATTATAGTCATACCTTTTAGAAGCATCGGTATCATCATGTCTGGGCCCTTCACGCTCTTGAAGAGTAGCACTCGAGCTCCTGGAGATATCATTCTTAATGACCAAGCGTCCACTGAAGCGAAATATCACTTGATCAAACTGACCTAATATTTTCAGTCTGATGTTCCTTCTGTGCTCAGTTGTACTGAGAAACTGGAGTGTATCCTGAGTTACTACAAGATATAATATACATCCATTAATTGTAGTCAAGTAAAAAAAAGATTGAACTTGCCTCCTTGTGAATGCTTCAGTGGGATGGTTCATCGAACACGGTTACGGTGGAGTCCTTTGTAGCGTTGCAAGACGAAAAGGAAAGGATGCTGGAAAGACAATCCTCTGCAACTTCAAGCAGCGATGATATAGTTTCAACCACATTGGTTCCATGCGTGCACGGCAGGGGTATCGATCGCCGACAGCGAGAATGCAGATGTTGAATGTGAGTCGAAGTTGCTTTGGCTCCCGAGTTCAATGGCTCCGAAACGCGGAGGAAAACTTTATACAAACTCCGGTGAGCTTGTTTTAAACTGTCAGTTATGTTTACAACGTAGGTGAATAAAAGAAGTCGGAATCGAATTCACTTGCTCTAGCAAGCAAATTGAAGAGTTCTGCTTTGACTGAACTACTAGAATGTAAAATCGCGGTCGGTGAGCATGCATGGGACCAATGCAATTAAAATTTACATCCTTTCGGCAACTTGCTTTGCCAAAGTTTGATTTAGTTTGTACTATGTACTATATCTTATGCTCATTTGTCAGCATGGTTAACGTCTGGATGGAAGATGTTGACGGTTTAGAAGAAGAAGCTCAACCAATCGCTCCGACTGTATTCGAAATTCGAGGAGGACGTACTATGTGTCAATGTTGTCTATGCTGCTGCGTCCTTGTCTCTCGCGCGCAGCATCTCTCACAAATGTCTAGATCAAAACTTATTTTTTCTTCCTTCCGACAGACATGGCTCATGTCCTATGTTTTACTGCGTTTCATATTAAGTACTACTGCTCGCAGAGGACGCATCGCCTGCAGCTCTAGCGCTCGATGACATCAGTTGGCTCGACACAAGCCGTATACCGCGGGCATATCCGAGCCTAGAGATCCAGAAAGTTCGTATGTGACATGGAGAGAAGTTGCGGAAGAGCCTGTAATAAACCGGGGCAGCAGATCGCTATCTTTCTAGCTCAACGCAAAAGCATACAATCCCTCCTAAGCAAAAGCGACCTTGTATGGACGTCTCATGCATACCATCAGTACCTGCGATCCTACCGAAAACGATGATTCGAGTTGTCAAGACAGGGAAACAAGGGCATGATGAGAAAAGACGAAAACGTACATTGACAGTGATAAATGCCCGTACAACCGCGTCTTCCCCACGAGCTTGTCGAGATTCTCCAAAACACCTGTTTTGAGCGGAGCGTGTGTGGTCGACATAAGCAGCATGTCAAACTGTGAAAGGGCTTCCCAATTGTACCTGGTTTGAACAAGTTGAACTTGGGTCGTTCCGCAACGGCTTTGAGTGTCGAAACTCGAGACATAGTTCCGGTATAGTCAATGGTTGTTTCTGCATTCGGATTAGTATGAGGCGGGCCGCAGAACAAGAAGAGATTCAAAATCTGTGTCTGATACTGTGGAGCCATCCTAGTATACGGAACGAACAGTCGGTCTATGATCTTGGTCAGCCAGCCAGTCGGACCAGTCGCGGAGCAACAAAGTGATTCAAAATCCGTGTCTGATACAAATACGGAATGAGTCCAAACGACGTCAGCCAGTTCATAGGAGATGGACAGTCACTCCGATCCATCTTGGTCACCGCCATAACGCTTCGAGAATCATCATCCATATGATTTTTGATCCATTTCGAAAGTCAACTTGCATCTTATACTGGCACCTTCACCGCTTCACCAGTCGCAGCAAGTGCTCCACACCCGCTAGTACTTCCTCCAGTAAAGTAGGTATTCTCTCCCACAAGGGATGTAGAGAGCCCGTCGCAGCTGAGAAGGAGGTTTTCTCAGATGGCTTTCCCATCTATTGCCCCGCTGGCTTCGAGGTTCTTTGAAGATCTGAATGACAATGAATCTACTATGATATAAAAAAGGAACTGCGGGCTTTTCATCGACGAAAAGTGGCCGGAGACTCACCTATCCATTCAGTGGCAAACAGTCGACTCACTCCGGCAGGGTAATGTTGTCTTAGACCATTAGGATCTAAGAACCCATCAGCGCCATTGTTACCTATTTTTGATCTTCACTATTGTCAAACTTCGTTCACGAGAAGAAAGCGACTTTGCTTGGAAAAAATATGCGTTTATGTGAGGAAATCCAAGCTGTATTTGTTAATGGTTGAACCTAGTCTATAAACAAGAGTCATTATTCTAGATTCACGACAGAAAGGCAAGCGGAGCATGAAAAGTGGACAGGAATGAAAAGGCCTTCACATGGAAATGTACAACCTCGATGCAACACATGTAACAGTCGATATGAACAGAGTTCGTTCTGAACGTACTCGAAGGAGGTAGGGGGAAAGGTCCTGGTGAAAATGACACGTACGTCCAAGTTTGTGAGTATTAAGTAGATAACGGACGAATGCCAAGGCTTCACGCCGGTGCAAAATCGTACCACGAAACTCTACGTCGGCTCAGAGAGGATAGAAAAAAAAGATCATAGGAAGAAAGAACAGATGTCAGAGCTGCAAAACTGCAATCATATTGAAGTTGCTCGTGAGCTGCAGTCGCGATAATATCAATATTCTCCGTCCAAGGATCCCATATCTCAGGGGAATCAGCCGTGATCCAACGGGGCAACTAGATCATTCGAACACCGTGCCGCTGTTAACGGAGGTAAAGAAGGGGACGGAGCTGTAATGCAGAAAGTGGACAACTTAAAACCATGGAGATTCGACCAGGCGAAAATGATCGTGATGATCAGGTCGGACTAGCTTAGCGCCCAAACTGAAGGAAGCGCCCAATCTTGGTCGACTATATTCTTTCACTTTTTCAACTTCTCAAAGACGTGTCAAGGTTTTGTAGAGGTAGATCAACACGATTCACTTTATACATTCACTAAAAAAATCAAGATGCAAGGCTCCCGGTGACTGTAGCTTGGCCAAGTAAATTAAACGAAATCAATTCGACGAAGACTCTGGCCAAAGATTTGACTGTACTTTTGTTCGAATCAGCACTTCTGAATGATCATGTCGTCGTTCAAATCTTCTGTCCTTCCCAATCACCACCACGGTCAACCTTTTTCGTCTTCCTGGACGTCTTCTCCCCTTCGTTACTGGAGTCCTTAGCAGGGAATACACCAGGCCATAGGCAGAGGAACCAAACGGCTTCGAGTAGGTGGAAGATCTGAACGGATTGGGAAGAAGCGGATTCAGGGACACAAGCAGTATCGGGTAGCGTCATTGTCACTTTGACCCGTGGATTTCTACTTAGGTGAGTCTCTTTGTCTCCTAAGTCTTTCGCCTGTTTCTCACTATCTACATCTACGTAGTGCCGACTTTTCTCTTTACTAACAGCGAACGACAGTACTCTTAGCTCAAGGGTTATCTGTCACCTCAACGTATTCATGCGGACCTCAACGCGCACTCCTACCCTCCTACTGGTACTGCCAACATCTTCTTTTGCGAACACGATCCGGCCACCTTAGGCGGTGAAGCCTGGGATGAGAAGTAGGAAGGTGTCGCGTTAGTGGAGAGTCGAAGTTCACCGTTATTTGAAGTGAGCCATAAACTTTCTTTCGTTTGTTCTCGGTAGCATTTGAGGAGGTTTGGTTGGTGGTTTGGATGGAGCGATCTAGTGAATTTGGGTTTTCACCATCCTCTCTTGGCGGGTATCCGTCTACTTTTTCTGTGTCGTTTTTTATGTTTTCGAATGTTCGCTAATCCACTACACCCTCCCATTCTTCTTCTAAATCCACCCGGTCTTCACCGTCCGTTGTACTGCTTCGCAGGTCATCCAATCGTTCATGCTACCCTCCTGGGCTATAGTCAAACATTTTTCTTACGAATCTTGAAATCCGAAATCCTGACCGGACCACGAAGACAGCCTTCGAATTTCGGGTTCGACAGTCGAGCCTACAGGAAGAGCTCGCGATGAAGGAGGAGAAGCAGGACTGCCGACAGTGTTTGAATGGACGCGGTTACGCTGTTGACGTTGAAAGCCAAGGCTACAGAGTGATTATATTGGAATTGGAGACGATCATTCTTCGATGCAGAAACACATCGCAGATTCTGCTCATATTGAAGCCTTTTACAAGATCACACACGCTACCTGCGTCTCTCAATAGCAAACCCGAGCCATTACTATGTACCACCTCCAGTTCCGCCGCCTTCCACACCAACGCCACTCATGGCTCTTTGAACACCACGATGAACCCATTGTCATCAAGGACTACGATGCCCCAGACACCGTCACCCACAGTCTGCATCAGCGAACCGTCGTCCTCTATACAGAGCACAGGTCTTTATATCCCCATTCTCCGCATCCCTATTGCTAGATGTAGCGACTTCGAGATCCAGATCTCTGTCCTGCTCGAGATGGAAGCGAATCCAGCGACATGCGTGGATTCAGCTTCTGAACCGGCGGCTAGATGCTACTGCATCATTCACTTCTTCCTCCGCCTACTTTGCATCCCACCCACCTTGTCGGTCAATTTCTTCCACTTTGGCTTCAGTCTCCGCAGATTCATCCGAGGCATCCGATGTGTCCGCCACACGACGCACATCGTATGTCGCACCTTAGGGGTCGGAGGCGGCGCAGGAAGAACGTCAACGGCGGAAGGCAGTAAATGAGGAACGGGAGGAACATGCTACACTCTAGAAAATGCGGGGTGGATGATATCAGGATGGATGGATGTTGTGTACCGTATGTATGTAATTGCAGGGAGCTGGAGCAACAAGAAAATAAGAAATGAAAAATAAAATAAAATAAATGTGAACCTCCTGGACAGCATTCCCATATGATTCGACCCGGGTTCGAACCGGCAGCTTCTATATAGCATCTATGTTAGATAGATGCAATAATCGACTACGCCATCAAACCATTCTAGTTGATTGTTGGACTCATTGCCAGCCTACACTCTTGCGATTGGTCCTCAATGTGTTGAGCCTTGCAGCCAGGAATCCAGGAAAGCTCTCTACATACTAGCTTCTCATTAATCCAAAGTATCCGTGGATGCGCTCGTCTAATCTCTTGTTTTTACTTTCAATGGCTACTGTCATTTTGAAGCACTGAAGTTTCCCTGCCGCATCCATGCTCTTTCCATTGGAATTGTTCATGCGGTATGAAAGAATCCTCACCCTACACCTAACACCTAAAGAACTGAGTTTCCATACATAAAGTAAGGATTACTAGACAGCTAATGGCATCACTATAGCAAAAGGATTGTGTCTCCAAAGTAATTAATTGAAATAGAAAGGATAAGCTTGATGGATTTCAATTGAATTGGATTGAACTTAAATTGAAATCTTGAAGTAGCAATTTGACTTAAACTAATCACAACAAGTTTTATAGAACTCAAGCTAACAAAATGTAAAGAAGGGGACGGAGCTGAATGCAGAAAAGGTGGACAACTTAAAAACCATGGAGAATTCGACCAGAGCGAAAATGGATCGTGATGATCAGGTCGGCTAATCTTAGCGCCAAACTGAAGGAAGCGCCCAATCTTGGTCCCGACTATATTCTTTCACTTTTTCAAACTTCTCAAAGACGCTGCAAGGTTTTGTAGAGTGCTCGTGAGCTGCAGTCACGATAATATCAATATTCTCCGTTCAAGGATCCCGTATCTCAGGAAGGGGAGCCAGCCGTACCCATTGGAGATCCAACGGAGCAACTAGATCATCCGAACACCGTGCCGGTGTTAACGGAGCTGAAGTGGACAATGGTAGGTCCCATTGCGAAACAGCCGGGTTCCGCATTACACGCATAGCGCCTGTATGCGCACTGCGGGCACCTAATGCTCCCGCCGTTGTGGCAAGCAATCGAGACCCCTACTTCAGGCAGTCTTGACCACTCGGCTCACGACGTTTGCATTAGGCACGAAGGAGACCCATTGCCTCTAGTGTAAGGTTCGTTGTAGCAAGTAGCTATACTTGTTATGCGACGTTTGCACTAGGTACAAAGGAAGCCTAGAGTTATAGGCGCTATTTTAAGAGTTTACTGCGAGAGAGAGAGACACGGCAGTGTGAAACCCATATATATTAATTCCCAGTAGGTAAAGGTTGGTTAAGTTCAGGTGCAGGAATCCAGGCTAGATTCGACTGCGACGAGACCAGGCGAAAATGATCGTGATGATCAGGTAGAGCGCTGTCGAATACAGACGCTCTTTTGGAGCTTCCTTTCTGTCAAGACCAGTGCCTATGCTGTGCGTAGCCCGAGCGTCTCCAGTGGGGGATGGCCCTAGTTAAGACAGAAAAAAAGGTGCTGATGTGGGGAAACACGCTAGGAAAAGAGTGGAAAGGGGAAAAGAGAAAAAATTTCAGAAAATCAAAGATCGAAAGTTGATCGAAACAATCCCCATTTCAGTGCTCAGAGCTGCATTCAAACTTCAGGGCTCATGTTCATCGCCATTATTCAGAGACCCGAATGATCTGAGAACATGAAGGATTCACGGATGAGGAGCGGCGGGTGGTGGACATCGAGGGACAATGGGGATACATAGCTCATGGACAGAGAGAAGCGGCCCACAGATCAATAGGTAGAGAAGGTGAAAATTCATCGAAAATAACAGTAGAAATCACAGTCACCATTTAAAATGCTGCAGAATGCCCGACAATCCAGCTCGGGGCTCCAAGATCCTCGTTCATGCCGACGAGTGATCATGAGCCCCAGTGCTGGACCAACATGACGAATCCTCACACGCGGCGGATGGAAGTGCACAGGGGGTGAGCATCGCTAGAGAGAATATCAATATTTTCGGGATAAAAAGAAGGGGCGGGAATTTGGCAGATATCGAATCGTCTCCATGGCCTGGAAATTGAAAGCAACATTAGCGATACAATTGCGGCTCCAAGTGACCCGGGAGGGGGGGGGGGGGGGGGGGAACCTACAGCAAGGTAACGCCGGTGACAGTGTAAAGCATCAAAGCAACAACGAGTGGATAATTCGAACCGCATATTCTGCATAGATGAAGTTCGTGCAGTCGGGTATGTGTCGATTTGTAAACGTTGAGGGGTTTTGCTCAAATGTGGGCTTCTAATTAAGTAGGTGCTCTCACCCTTCTTTACATTGGCGGGAGTCTGGGAACCCCTTGACTTTCGGTGTTTCCAGGCCTGCAACAGTAGGCTGAAGCTTGAGTCGATAGACTGATGCAGAATCTCAATAAACAATGTCTTTTCTTGCCTAGTTCGTGGCTATTGCTGACACCTTGTCACTCATTCGATAGTACATGTCTACATATCTAGTATAAGGTAGTCCCCGTGTGCCCTGCAACATAGTGAGAATTCAGTAGTCAATAATTGTCAGATATCCCGCTGTCATCATGTATGTACACATAGTATTTGCTAGTATTTGCCGGTGGCGACGCCCCTCCTTGAAATGAAGGTCACTGCAGTGTAGGGTCGTCAGTGACTTGTTATTCTCTCCCCTCCTTCTCGCCCTATAAAGTACGTTGACTGATACTATTACACTTCAGTCCGACTTTACTGAGGCAAGTAGCAATGTAGCACAGGTTGCTAAGTATTTGGGGAAGGTGAATAAACCAGCGTGAAGCTACAATTTGTATAGTCTCGGATCGTAAGCCTCTCGATAATATTTACAAGTTCCCCCATTTAGATCTCATATAAAAATCGCTGAAATAGTCTAGGAACGAAATGGACCCTACTGGACCGGGATGATCGACCTAGCATCCTATAGAATGGGAGAGTCACAAGTTATACACACACCCAGAATAAAGGAGTCTCCGAGGACCGAATCGCACAGCATTGAAGGAGAAGGAGGATTGTTCTTCTCATAAAACGACTTTTTTACTATCCAGTCATCTATCACTATATGACCGAAGGCTAGTAGTAATACTTCTAGTGTTCAATCGACCCTGGACCGATTTCTTGAGCCCTTCACGATCCCCTCCTGGTCCGTTGTGACGGACGGTGAATCATGTATCACAAGGTTATGCAAATAGTGCCCTCGTAGCAGCTGTGGTATAGCGGTGGAATGAGGGTTGAGTAAATAACTCGGAGTTAAAGTCGCGGAAACTGTTAAGTGCTGCTCACCTTCCATAACCCCCGTCGATAAACGGTGGGCAGCACGAGTATCCTGAAGGACCTGTGAACAAGCATGGGTGAGTAATTATAAGCCACGAGTCAGAGTAAGATTGGGAAGTCGAAATAGAAGCAAACAGAAAGCAGCCGACGTACATGTAGGTTCCTGTGAGTATCAATAATCGCGCGATGGTCAGCACCTCTGCAAAGAAAAATGAGAAAGAAAACTCACACCACCGTTAAGGGAACCTAGGAGTAGTGGGATAAAGAAAGGGGAACAGTAAGCATGCGGAACTCGAATGTGGAAAAAAAATAAAACAAACTTACAAAGGACGATCTCACTAGTACGAGCATCATGGACCGAGAGACCTTGCTACACTGGAAGCCGCAACGAGGAGGAGCAAGAAAGAGAAGACCTGTAACGGCGCCGAGGTTGGAGAAAAATGAACATGATTACTTGCTTCTGCTTCTGAGCTGTCTTTGGGGATTGAGCAGATATGCGATTGAGACTCACCTAGTTAATATAGTATCAGAATCCTGGCGACGCTAGGATGTAATAATCATGGATACAACGGGATGTAGGATGAACGGGAGTGTAGAATGAACAGGAGTGCAGATGAACGGAGCGTAGGATGAATCATAATGAATACCGCTCCTGGCAATTGAATTCCCTGTCCTGAGTTCCGACTTGCAAGTACGACCAATCCAGCCAAAATCCAGCCTAGTTTGACAGAATTATGTACTCCATTTATTATTCGGAGCACTTTATAATAATAATGACCCATGGGGGCAAGAGCAATGCCGGAGACGGTAGCAGTACTAGAATAAGATTTCTAGCCGATGAGTATGAAGTATCCCCAGAAGTCGCTTGACATTGTTGAGCTTTGAAGCCTGGCCCTGTTAGAGACTCAGATAGTTGAAATTGTTTATGTAGCACGATAGCCCCTCCGCAGACCGCCGGCGCTTTTACCGAAATCGAGCAGGCACAGGGCGTAGGAATGCAATAGATGTAGGAGTAAATGCTATACATGTCAGTGCCGCTGAGACTTGCCCGCTTTTCGTTGCTTCAAAATCCGATGTACTTGGAACAACTCGGATGGTCATAACATGGACCTTTGGTCCGTTCTGAGGAAGCGCAAGAAAATGCTCGGAGTCCCGGCGCATGTAGCTAGCAGATAGGTGGAGAGAGCGTGTTAACTAGGGGAGGAGGAGCATTGATCTATTGTCCGTCCATTCTCGATCTATCCTGCCTGCATACCCTTCCAAACATCCAACTTTACTCCTTCCTTCCAGCTGCGTATTAGGTATTCCATACATGTGTGTGGTTTCCGGAATTCGAGTTCGTGCAAGTTCATATGTGGCCATGGAGGGATTGTGTAATTGCGGGTGATTGTACGAGAAAGCATAGAATTTTCCAACGCGTTGATCTGCTACCCCGGTTTATGCCAGGTTTCCTGCAAAACTCCTCCTCCAGAAGAAGCGGCTTTTATGCATGTCTTATGCATATGCTTTTCAGAAATCTGAAATCCCATGAGAGAGAAAGACGCAAAAACGTGTACATTGACAGTGATAAATGCCCGCCGAGCTTAGTTTCGTGTAATGATCATGAACGAGATGATTTTGCAAAGAGTTGGCGTATGGAAGAAGGTGATATGTCTAGCTAAATCCGGGATAAGCCTAGCGTAGCAGGCTTATTGGAGGATAAGCCAGGCGCCCAGGGCGGTGAGAGTTTCCCACAGGCGTCATTAGACGCTCATTACTTTTGCTCTCAACTCTCATCGCCCGATACGCCAAATGCGTATAACACCATCTTTCAGGTCTTCCGCCATGACCCAGACTCCTTCTCATGTTCCTCGTATTCCTCCGTCTGGAGTGTCGCTCTCCGACGAGACCAGGCCACGTAAAACGCACGCCACCGAGCAGCTCATTGCTTATTTCAAAAAACTCAGCCTACCAGATAAATTGTCCCAGAACATGTCCATCTGGAAGAGCAATGCCGCGAGCAAAGCTAAAACGTCGAATTACCTCATCGACAAAGCTTCCAGACCAGGATCTCCTTGCGCATCGCTTATTACCATCGACCAGGATGACTGGGACCTAATCCGACGCGACAAATATCTTTTCGAATCATTTAAAAACGATATTACGCCGGATAGACGGATTTGGATGGCAAAGTTGAACTCGCAGGAGGCCGAAGCGAAACAGAGAGAGGAGGCAGAGAAGCGGGAAAGAGATAAGGCCCAGGATAAAGACTCGGATGACGAAGAGGAGGAGAGGAAGAAGAAAAGAAGAAGAATTGTCTTGCGAGGTCCACTCGTCTCCGTAGATATGCGACTCCCAACCCAAGTCCAATTCGCAGATGGACTTTTCTCCCTTGCAAACGCGAACTTTCACATCCCCTCTCCTTCTTTTCCAATCACAGCCTCCGATATATATACGAGCACCAAAACGAGTTCACGTCGCACAAACTCGTAAACCCGGACCTGTTGACGGGAAAGAAGCAGTACCACACGTGGAATATTGCAGAAATGGCGAAGTAGATTGGGCTGAACATCGACAATGGTCTTGAGGGAGTGGAAGAGAGGGATTTTAGGGAATGCGGGGATAATAGGGTTAATTTTGAGGCCGAGAGAGAAGTGCTGGGTTTAGAAGGAGAGTATTCGCTATACTTGCGCCAGCACTTCGACTGGTGGCAGGACCATCCAGAGATCAAGGAGATGTACCGATACTGGAAGAAGTACGAGGAGGATCTGAGGAAGAAATTTGAGCGTGAGGCTTGCACGTTCAACCCAGACAAGTACTATCTTGAGATGGTGAATGCGATGAATGCCTGCGCGACTGCGCGCCAGATCCAAAAGATGGAGTGAAGAGCTCAGGCGAGATTGGGCCCCTTCTTCATCTATTTCATCATCGAAGCCAGCACCTCCTGCCACATCTTCTGTTCCGTCTTCCTCTTCAAACCCACCTTCCTTTCCATCCCGCAGCAAGGGTAAGCCCTCCATCGTTTGCTGCGTCGGATGCGCACAGCGAGGGCACTCTCTCAAAGATCACGAAACAAAATCTAGCCTCCCGAAATTGCTATGGGCTAGACTCATCAACAAGTCGCTCTATACCCCCACCGACCAGCGTCGAATCTGTATCCCATGGAACTTATACAAAAGTTGCAAAGCGGGATGCAGAGACGAGCACGTCTGTTCCTGCTGTGGCCGTTCCCACCATGCCTTCTCTGGAGACTGCAACCCGAACTTCATCGCATGAAGATTTCCTTGCCAGTACCAAGCCAAAGGTCCTCCAATACCACGATTTCTCAGATTCCTTTGTTTATAGGCCCCCGCTCGATTTTTCTCGCCCAGAAGATAATGAAACTTATGAGCGAATCATCACACCCTACAATGCAGATGCATTTGAATCAGCTCTTTTGCAACATGGTCTTCAAGACCGTTATCCCCTCCTTGCTCACAATCTTTGACACGGCTTTCCGCTTGGCCACATGCCCACTTTACATGAAACAATTATCGTCAAAAACCACTCTTCCGTCTACGAACACCCTGAAGCCGTCAAAGAATACATTGATACAGAGGTAACCGCAGGCCGCATGTCAGGGCCATATACAGAAGAACGAGTTCGTGAAGTCCTTCGAGGACACTTTATCGTTGAGCCTCTCATAGTCGCCGCTTCTATCCAGGGACCAGGGGAGCCAGATAAGCTGAGAATTTGCAGGAATCTCTCCAAAGACGCAAAGCTTAGCTCAGGCGAAACCTTCCCTTCGGTGAATGCATGGGTCGAAAAAGATCTTTTCCCTACGAAATGTGAAACCGCAAACAATATTGCAAGCTGGGTAAGTCTTCCTTTATTCTTTTCCCACTTGCCAACTGGCATGCCCAACTGGGCCTATATTTCCTTTGCCAACTGGCACACCCAACTGGGCTTGATCTACATCCGACGAACTTGTCGCTGACTTGCCAACTGGCTTGCCCAACTGGGCCCTATCTCTTTTATGCCAACTGGCTCGCCCAACTGGGCTTTATCTACGTCCGACGAACTCGTCGCTGACGTTACTATTTATACTCTAGGTTGCAGCTGCACTGAAAGGCACACAGATGTGTGTCCTGGACGTGGCTAAATTCCATCGGACAGTCCCTCTACGTCCAGAACACAAACCTTACCTGGTGGTTTGTGACCACCGTGGCGACTTTTAAATCGACCACTGCTTCTGCTTTGGCGCTTTGCCAGCAAGCAGCAACTCTGGTATGATCTCAGGGGCCTTCGTGGATATTTGGCGAGCAAAGGGAGTTGCCCCGGTAGCGAAACTTGAGGACGACTGCAATATCTTCCGCATCCCCAATCCTGATGGTTCATTCAACTACGACAAACAGTCTATGCTCGACCTCATATCTTTCCTCGGCATACCTTGGCATCCGGACAAGGGCAACGAATTCTTTGTTTTCATAACAAAATTCATTGGTTTCCTCTGGGACATCAAGAACAAGCGCGTCAGCCTCCCCGAAGACAAACGACTTAAATATCTCAACCGCCTCGACATCTTCATCAAGACCTATGAACAACAACCGGCACCTCTCACTCTCGTCGAATCAATTCACGGAATCCTATGCCACCTCGCTTTCCTACATCCAGATGGCCGTTCTCACCTCCCACCGATATCTAACTTTATGGCAAAATACCGCGGTAACCGTAACGACTCCGGCAGCCTATACCCATCCTGACGGTATGATCACCGAGCTCAAATGGTGGTACAAAAAGCTCGAAGACCCTTTTCACTACCGAGAGCTTCACCCTCGAGGCCCGTTGCAGGACTATAGGATCTTCGTCGATGCTTCAACAGACTGGGGAATCGGCATTATCATCGATGGTCGTTGGGCAGCTTTCCAACTCAGGGACAACTGGAAAATCCCGGGTCGTGATATCTGCTGGCTTGAAACCATTGCCATTGAGCTCCTTGCGTATTATCTGGAAACCATGGAACTCCACGATATCTACCTTCTCATCCACTCGGATAACCAAGGTACCATCGGAGCTGTCAAAAAGGGTCGCAGCCCAAACTACTGGGTAAATATGTCCGTTCGTCGTTCTTGGGCGGTCCTTGGACCTTTGCACATCGAAACCAAACTTGATTATATCGAATCTGCTCTGAACCCAGCGGATCCCATCTCGCGCGGAGAATTGGGTCCCCTGGGGGATAAACTTCCTCTCACATTTTCGCTCCCAGAGGAGCTTGAAGAGATTATGTTTTATGTTTAGGTGAATACAACTGTATTCATCCTAGTTTGCTTTATCCTAATCATTAACAGTACAACCGTTCCGTATACGCCAGTACGTCCTGGCGGAGGCATCAATGTTCCGCGCGCATCGATGGCCTCGAATTCCCGGCAAATTAATTCAAAATATTATATTAACTCTAATTACCAACCTTCGACCATCTTTTCTTCAACTCCGACAACCGCAAAACCAAAACCTCACAAATCCAAACCCTACTCCCTTCCTGCATCATCCCTATTCCGTCAAACGTCTTTCCCAACTGAACCCGTACACCATCATATCGCCTTAATCCAAACCTCACCCACACCGACACTACCAGCACCCTCCACGGCACCAAGGAAACCATGCAAAGGACGCGAATTGGCCAACAACACATTGCGACCCCATGTCCGTGCGGCCAATCGCCTTACTACTTGGGAAACCCCGTTCTCGCTGGGGAAGAAATCCGAGGAGCTTGCCAAATTCCCGGAGGAGGTTATAAAAGCCGGCAATGCAGTAATGCTTGCTGGTCTTGCTCCTTCAACCATGACTACCTACGCTGCGGGACTCCTTCGCTGGTCCCAATATTGTGACCTCATGAAGATCCCCGAAACGGACAGGATGCCTGCCTCTGATATTCTCATCATCGGTTTCATGGGATATCATATGGGCAAGGTCTCGGGCAGCACGGTGAAGAACTGGCTCGCTGGTCTTAGAGCATGGCATGAGCTCAAAGGTGCCGCATGGCCTGCTGAGTCTCGTAGGATCCGTTTTGCACGTCGGGGCACCAATGTTGAAGGTGCTGCCCACAAGCGACGCCCTCGACACCCAATTACTGTCGCTCACTTATTCGCATTACGTCAAGCTCTCAACTTCAGTATCCCCTTTCATTGTGCTATATGGGCGTGTGCTCTGACAGCCTTTTGGTCTTGTCGCCGCCTAGGTATTTGACTAATACTCTGATTTCCTTAATATTAACTCTAACTTACTAATAGGCGAAATTACAGTCCCTTCCGCTTCCAAATTCTCTACAAAATACCATGTTTCCCGCCGCTCTGCAGACCTTCGTTTCCAACAGCACCACAATGCAGCAAAATCAGCCAATTTCAGGATACCTTGGACAAAGACCACCAAAGAGGAAGGCGCCAACGTGGTAGTTACTGGCCGCCCTGACGAACTCTGTGGCGTTACAGCCCTTGAGCAGCATCTCAGGGCCAATGCCGGTGTTCCGGAAGGGCACTCGCTATTTGGCTACATGGACGAAAAAGGTCAACCCAGGCACATGGTGAAAAACGTCTTTCTTGCATTTTGCTACGACGTTTGGGAAAAGGCTGCTATGAAGCATGTATTAGGCCATAGTTTCCGTATTGGTGGAGCCGTTGCGCTTTTACTCGCTGGAGTTAAACCCGAGGTTGTCGCTGCTACTGGAGGATGGACCTCACTCGCATTCTTGCTCTATTGGCGCCGTTTAGAAGAGGTTATTCCCATTCACATATCCAAAGCTTATAATCAGAACGAGATCAATACTTTACGCAAAACTGTTTCTGCGTTTCCAAAAAGCCTTTAAAATCTCCGATTCGCTACTTAACGCATGTATTTCTGGGTCCGAAATATCATCTCTCGATGATTAGCTTATTTCTTGTTACAGCATCCAAATACTTACTAGCACGTATTAATACTAAAAATTATTTCTTGGTAAATAACGTCGCCTCGACTCTGGTGGGGTTTGGGCGAGATCCGCTCTGGTTGGAGCCTCGGCTCTGGTTGGGTGTGCCGCGTCTCTCGCCATATATGGGTGGGAGCGCGGGCCAAGCCCAGCCAAAACCTAAACATATCTTTGTCTAAATTCTCTCTTTGAGATTCTGACTTCGAGACTCAGACTATTTCTGAGTCTCCTTTACTCTGCTAGCCTAGCCTAGCTTATCCGCGCTTGGACGCGTTTTGTAATGATATTTGGTTGAGAAAGAACAAGCGCTCTAGTTTTTTTCCAACTAGGCGCCTGCGTAGTCTTCTCTCGTGGCTGCCACGAAGACGAATTATCCGCATCAATCAGCTCCCTTCCAGCATGCTACCCAATTACCACCGCTGGCTATAGCCATTACCCGCTAAATGAAACCACGAGCGCCAGAGCCGACCAAGTGATACCGAGATCCTACTCCATCGTACGCTATCTCTGTACCGCTCTCGCTGCAGAATTGTTGAATGTCGTCCTATCAACAGAAACTGGTCCAAACCAGATAGATGGATTTCGGTGCGACCTCGACTTGTCGTGTCTAGGGACCGGGTACGGGTCGTCAGGCTTGCGTTCTTCCTCGAAGCAATGACAAAGAAAGTATACCATCAGCCACCCACTGCGCACTCCATGACCCCAGCGCAACCCTTCCTACTCCTTTGGTCTCCAGCTTCATCCTGTCTCAACCGACTTATCGGGCCGTTATAACCGCCTGGTCGAATCTTCGCGGAGCCGCCACTGTTGTTTTCGCATCTATGCGTCAATTGGATTTGGTGGCAATGAGGGTTGGAAAAACGGAATCTAATGTTGACGGCTCTCGACCAATCTCATTGACTCAAAAGCGGTTCCGTTGCGACGACCGATCTCCTTTATTAACCCGCCGAGAGAACTTATTCTATAATTTCATCTCTTTCGCCTACATCGAGCAAGTATTCTGAACGTCTAAATATTCCCCGTTGCGGGCTCCGCATCGAAATCTTTCTATTGGATCATCTCTTTGCTAAAGGCTATCAACAATGGTGTATGTTCTACCCCTTTTTCTCCTTTTTTGTGCTCATTCTTTCCATCCACGTAGTAACTTCACCGTCGGTAAGTTAATAAAGTGTTTTATGCCCCAACTCCGAGTCCTTAATTTGGCGATAGACCAGCTTCATGGGCTCATGAAAAAGTCCACAAACATCCGCAACATGAGTGTTATTGCCCATGGTGAGTCTTACCTCCATCTCATCTCATCCATCCAGACATCTGAATTGAACCCTGCAGTGGATCACGGAAAATCTACCCTTGCCGACTCACTCGTATCAAAAGCTGGTATCATTGCCGCAGGAAAGGCTGGAGCACGCCACATGGATACAAGAGAGGACGAAAAGGAACGCGGTATTACCATCAAATCGACTGCTATTTCTATGTATTTCCAGATCGATAAGGAAGATGTGGAGTCTATCAAGCAGAAAACCGATGGTATGTACCTTGTCCTGATTTATATCATGGAGGATAATTGATCTCCTCGTAGGGAACGAGTTCTTGATCAACTTGATCGACTCTCCAGGCCATGTAGACTTCTCATCCGAAGTCACTGCTGCTCTTCGTGTCACCGACGGTGCTCTCGTCGTTGTCGATTGTGTCGAAGGTGTTTGCGTACAGACGGAGACTGTCTTGCGTCAAGCTTTGACGGAGCGCATCAAGCCCGTGGTCATCATCAATAAGGTCGATCGTGCTTTGCTCGAACTCCAGGTCGACAAAGAGTCCCTCTACCAATCTTTCCAGCGTACGATCGAGAGTTTCAACGTCATCGTCACGACTTATCAAGACGCTGCTCTCGGTGATGTCCAGGTCTACCCTGACCGAGGTACTGTCGCTTTCGGTTCGGGTCTCCACGGTTGGGCTTTCACTCTCCGTCAATTCGCCGCTCGTTACTCGAAAAAGTTTGGTATCGACAAGGAGAAGATGATGAGCAAGCTTTGGGGTGACAACTTTTTCAATCCACAGACAAGGAAGTGGACTACTAAGAGTACCGACGCTGATGGCAAGCCACTCGAGCGCGCGTTCAACGCGTTCGTACTTGATCCGATCTTCAAGATCTTCGACGCTGTCCTAAACTCGAAAAAGGACATCCTAGGTCCCATGCTTGATAAGCTCGATGTCAAGCTCGCTCAGAACGAGCGCGATCTTGAGGGAAAAGACCTCCTTAAGGTCGTCATGCGTAAATTCCTCCCCGCTGGTGACTCCATGTTGGAAATGATCGTCATTAACCTTCCTTCTCCGGCCACTGCCCAGCGATATCGCGTCGAGACCCTTTACGAAGGTCCTATGGACGACGAATCCGCCATTGGGATCAGAGATTGCGACCCCAAGGGACCTCTTGTGGTGTACGTTTCGAAGATGGTGCCCACGAGCGATAAGAGTCGTTTCTACGCGTTCGGTCGCGTGTTTTCTGGGACCGCTCGCTCTGGTCAGAAAATCCGTATACAGGGCCCCAACTATGTTCCCGGTAGCGGAAAGAAGGACGACCTCTTTATCACGACGATCCAGAGAACGGTTCTTATGATGGCTCGGTCCATTGAGCCTATCGAGGATTGTCCCGCCGGTAATATCGTTGCTCTCGCTGGTATCGACCAGTTCTTGTTGAAGAGCGGTACCCTGACTACCTCGGAAACTGCGTACAATATGAAGGTCATGCGATTCTCCGTTTCTCCTGTCGTACAGGTCGCTGTTGAAGTCAAGAATACCGTTGATCTCCCCAAGCTTATCGAAGGTCTCAAGCGTCTCGCAAAGTCCGATCCCTGTGTTCAGGTACTGATTTCAGAAACAGGAGAGCATATCGTGGCTGGCGCTGGTGAACTCCACTTGGAAATCTGTTTGAAGGTACAGTCTTCCCATAGTCTCTCCTTTTACACCGATCCTGATTCTTCTTGGGCGCAAAGGATCTTCAAGATGACCACGCTGGTGTTCCTCTCAAGATTTCCGACCCCGTTGTTCCTTATCGCGAAACTGTCAAGGCCGAATCCTCTATCGTCGCGCTTTCGAAATCTCAGAATAAACACAACCGCCTGTACATGAAGGCGATGCCTATCGACGAAGAGCTTTCCAAGGCAATCGAGGAAGGCAAGATCAACTCCCGCGATGATCTCAAGGCCCGCGCCCGTGTCCTTGCTGACCAGTTTGGCTGGGACATCACGGATGCTCGAAAGATTTGGTGTTTCGGCCCCGACACCACTGGTCCGAACATGTTGGTCGATGTCACCAAGGGAGTGCAGTACTTGAATGAAATCAAGGATTCTTGTGTCGCAGCTTTCCAGTGGGCGACCAAGGAGGGTGTTTGTGCTGAGGAGAACCTGCGTGGTGTGCGATTTAACATGGTTGATGTTACCGTGAGTCTATGTTTATGCTGTCTGTTTGGCTTTTCGTACTTATGAATTACTTTTTCACCAGCTCCATGGTGATGCTATCCACCGTGGAGGAGGGCAGCTCATCCCTACCTGCAGACGCGTCTGTCTTGCCGCATGCCTTCTCGCCACTCCTGCTCTTCAGGAACCCGTCTATCTCGGTGAGCAGTCTGTGCTAGCGTTGATTTTTCCCCCTCTTCCTAACCCTGCTCCTCTAGTTGATATCCAATGCCCCGAAAATGCCATTGGTGGTGTGTACAGCTGCTTGAACAGGCGTCGGGGACAGGTCTTCAGCGAAGAGCAGAAACCCGGAACTCCCATGTTCACGATCAAAGCCTACCTCCCTGTCGCCGAATCCTTTGGTTTCAACGGAGACCTTCGATCACATACCGCTGGCCAGGCATTCCCCCAGTGTGTGTTTGACCACTGGGAGCTCATGGCTGGATGTAAGTCTTTTGATGTTCAGGCTTCTTTCTTGTTGGCTGATGAGTACCTTTCAGCACCGCTTGAGAAGGGAAGCAAGATCGAGGAAATTGTCACGAAGATTCGTGCACGCAAGGGTCTCAAGGTATGTTTGTTTAATGGTTATTGCTGATTGTGGCCTATGTTTAACAACGCGTGTTTTTAGCCTGAAATTCCTCCCCTTGACACTTACTACGACAAGCTATAAACGCTGAGCAAGCTCGTGGCCGTATATATGTGAATGTTCCGTTCGCACCAGTGTTGTGTACCATGTGATTTTCACGCTACAGTTCTGTACTAATTACATGCTCTGCTGAGGTGTACTTCTTGACGAGAATGTCTTTCAAATGTCTTTCTAGTCCAGGGACCCGTGTATATACATACTGTCGCTTCCTCTGCTGCAAAAGTTTCTGATTGTCAAAGTTTCTGATTGGCAGGACATTGAACAATTCATTGTTTTGCAGATTTCAACTAAAAAAAAAAGCAAATCTTCATTTTTGCTTCAGCTCTGCTGTACATGAATGATCTCCCATACCGTGCCTTTGATGGAAAAAATGAAGATAAAAATATTGTTCTTCTTGGATGTTCCTCCCAACTTCTATAGATGCCATCCGGACAGCATCAGTCAAACTAAGTCTGACAGTGTCTAACGGAGTCAAAGTCAGTCTATAGACGCCTATAGAGGTAAAATGAGTATGTATGCTGTTCTAGGTAAGCTACTGTATGTTAGTAGTAATTAGTATAAAACAGGGGGGTTCAAAGAATTTAGCACCTGACCAGGCCTAGGTTAGTTAGTCCAGCCCCCCAGCCCCAAAAAAATTTTTGGAGCCCCAGACACAAATAATGTATACAAATGTATTACAGTTGTAATAAACCCTTATGTCTACAAATTTATTACAACTGTAGGTACCATCAAATATTACAACCATTAATGGTAATATAATTTGGCGTGCAAACTTCGGGCCCGCCTCCGCTTCCCTCCCCTCCCTCGCCTCGCTCTGGGGGTCCCCCAGGCTGGGAAGTCATCAGCGGGCACTCTAAAGCCTCGTTTGCACTTATTTCAAGAGGCGGTAACCCCTAACCTTAACCCCAACCCCTAACCCCTAACCCAGGACGTTTGGCAATGCCGGACTAGCTCTCTAATGTTAGGGTTCACCCTTCAGGCAAACCCTAACGAGAGCTAGCCATGGCATTGCATAAAAAGAAAAACATACAATCACTTAAATTTACATATCAGTGGCTCGAACGCACGTCAATACATATGCATCATGTCAGGACTGCGGTCTGACAATACCATTAAGCCATCAGGCACATGTAAGGTGTGAATACAATTTAAATATATTACATGACAGCTGTTACGTTGTAATAAATTTGTAGACATAAGGTTTTTATTACAGTGTAATCTATTTGTATACAAATACAGTGTCGTAGGCTGATTTTTGACACCCTAAAGATTGACCTATTTTGACTACTTTTGGCAGTCTGGAAACTTCAAAATGTATATATCTTACACTACTTGTAAGGCTGCAAGTACATAGCATCCATTGTATAAATTACAGCCTTCCTAGACCTCCTGGCTCCCATGTACTTACTTGCTTGCTTTGGCTGGTCAAAGCAGGACATATGAGGAGTATCAATGTATCATGTTTCAGAAGGAAAAATGGGATTTGTTATGGCTTATGGATGCTAAAAAAAGCTCAAAGTGAAGGTACAGTGTCCAAACAGTGTCTTCTGACTCTGTAGAGAGCAATTCATGATGAAATCTTATCTTGTAATACCATATATGGGTGTGGGAATGCTTACATAGTTAGTTAGTCCGCCGGCCAGGCTCAAGATAAAAGGATCGATGTCCAGTCATTTTTTAAATTTTTAACACCCCCTTGGTATAAAATATAGTACTGTTTAGTGTTATTAACAAGGGGGCTCAAGAAAATTAAAAGGTGACTGCAGGTTGAAATGTATATTTTCAGACAGTTGGAGGGGACTACTATGCTATGCTATATAAACATTCTCACACCTATATATGGTATATCTAGATTAGATAGTAGTCAGATACCTACTAGTAGTACTATCAATGCTTGACACTCTTACAAGTGTTGCAAGTCCATGATTGATGGGCCGGTTCAGCCCTACACATTCCATATGATACTAGATGTGGTTGTACTAGTAGTATTACTCAAATAAAAAATTAATTGAATGGTCCACATGTAAGCCACATGGCTCTGTGCTGAGGTACTCAAGAGACACAACTGCTTACACTGTTTCTGAAGCTCTTTAGAAGACTATGTAAGCTCAAAAAAATGATCCCAAAGGTATTTTGAGGGTATATTAAGGGGGGTAGAATTTTTTTTTTTGGCTCTGGCAGCTGGACTATCTAACCTACCCCCAGTTGGGCGCTTAATTTCTTGAGCCCCCTTGGCTATTAAAGTTCAAGAACTGAGGTATTAAGTACAATTATCCATTTCACCAGCCTGGGCCTCCGCCGCTTCTGCTTCAACGTTCTCCGCAACATCAAGCAATGACTTGTTGAAGTGCCAATGCTTTAGCCAATCCCCTTTGGGAGTATCGGGACTAGGATACCTAAAAAGATCAACCAGTTTGATCTTTTTATTACATGGACCAGAATGGTTGCGTGATGCGCGAAGCTCCACCTCTGAGGTAAGGTCATCCTCCCAATCATTGCTGTCACCCACATCCTCAAGCGCAGCTGCTATAAGTGCATCTGAAGCTGCAGTATCGTTGGGTAAAGTGGCAGCTGCTGGCCAGATATTATCCAGAAGATCATCTTCATAAACTACATTTGCAGGAGGGCTGGTACAAGAATCTGATAGAAGATTGAAGTGATGCTTTGTGCAATTTACAGTTAGACCAGTGCTTTTATACATGCAATGGCAATGTTGGCATACAACCGTGAGCTTGTGTGTTTTCTGAGGGCTGAGTTGATTCCATAGCTTTGTCTGTGTGATGCCAAAGACACTGAATACTGAGGAGTTTAAAATTTCAAGTTAGTCCCCTAGTAGCCACAGTAAATAGGTATAATGTCCAAGAAGACATTGTGAAAAATTTGCGAGATATAAGTGAACTTGTAATTAACTTGCACCATCAAATATTTCAAACTCTGCTAACTTGTGTAACTTGGCTGAAATTTGTCAAAAAAAATGTAAATATATCATTATAATTAGTCATGGGCAAGAATCATGACTCTATCTGACTCTTGACTCTTTTCTAGGATAATCTCACTCTAAAACCCATGATCTTAGCTCTAGCCATGAGTAGAATCACTTAAGCACAAGTGATTCTCGGTGATCCTATCCTAGAGTCAAGAGTCAAATCAATCCAAGGATATTCTAAAGTAAACATTGAATAACCCAATATGTGTTTTATTAGATGTATTAAATATTGGTATATAACCCTCAGGAGTAGCAATATTGATGTTTCAGATACATTTCATTCACAATATAACATATACAACACATAGTCAGTAATTAAGAGTATCCTTGCTAGAGTATCCTAGGTCCCAAACCAGGTGATTCTAACTCTACTCTGGAGTAGACTCATTAACCTTCTTTTGGTAGTATGACTCTATCCTAGAATCATTTTCAAGGATCATAACCAGAGTAGGGCTTACCACCATACCGTAAACGGTCACGGCCGTGTTTTTAATGGTCCGTGTTATTCACGGTGGTGCCGTGACCGTACCGTGTCAAAGAGGTTTCAACAGCCCTCACAGGACAGTCACCGTGCCTCTGTTACCGTGCCGTTTACGGTGGCACAGTGACCAATACAGTGAGAAACTATCAACCATGTTGACAGCACGGTCTGACACGGTGTTTACCGTGCCGTGACCATCCCGTTGATGGTCACTTGAAATTTGCGACACGGGATGGGCACCGTACCGTCTTACGGATACCGTGAACCATGGGGACACGGACACGGTGGTAAGCCCTAAACCAGAGTATCCTTGATGATTCATGATTCTTGCCCATGACTAATTATAATACATATTATTGATGCCCAGGAGACTTCTTTGGCCTTGGAGTAGTCTTATAGGATATTATTTAGATGTTATATATTATTTCTGAGAGTGATATGTAGAGTATATGTGCCCAAAGTCATTAATATTACTTGGGAGTATTTAACAATGTTGAGCTGATTCTTTGGTCCCTAAAGTTACATTGAACTCATAGTATGAGTGTGTGTACTTATTCACTGGGAATAGAGGCTATAGTGCTGAGAAATGTATCAATAACATACATGGCAGTATGATTATAAGGGTTATACAATACAACTGGTAATACTTACAGTCTTATTTAACTGATAATGAGCCTTAGGAGTGTATTTATATTGCACAAGTTAAGCAAGTTCAAAGCAAGTTAGACAAGTTAACTTGGTCAACTAAGTCAACTCTCAATTCACAAGTTAGCGCAAGTTAGTAGAGTTTAAAAGTTCAAGTTAGTTTGGTAGGGCCCCTCTCCACTTCAAAAAAAAAAACTGGGAGGGAAAGCAAAAAGAAAGGAAATACGACAGAAAAAACAATGTTTGGATACCAAGAAACACTACTCACTAGAACTAACAGGCGACTGCATAAAAAACCAGAACATGGAAACTTGATTGAATAGCTCTTTGGAGGTCTCTGGATGTTTATATTGTCCTCTGAAGATCTCTGGAGTTAGTACTCTTGCTCTAGCTGCTTCAGAAGCTACAGGTGCTCTGGAGACCTCTGGAGATGACTCAGGTTTTGCTGATGAGCTATGAATATTGAATTTTACAAGACAACCATTTACTGTAGATTTTACAAAAATTCTTGCTTGTAACCTGTGACAAATTTTGAGGTCCTGTGACCTGTGACTGTTGAAATGAATGAAATGGTACAGTAAACTTACATAGTACATAGCTTTGACAAGTATCGCTAACAAACTACATCAGAAAAAACTGTTTTGGGCCCAGGAGGATCTAAGGTCACCTAGTCCTCTTAGGCAACCTGAGGCATCCTAGTTGGCCCAGGAAAAAGGGTAAAACTTTGGACACCTCAGGTATCCTAGTCATCCTAGGTGTCCTGGGAGATCCTGGGATGTCCTGGGGCATCCTGGGGCATCCTGGGTCATCCTGAGGCATCCTAGGATAAAAGTTCCATCCCAGGATGCCTCAGGATGCCCCAGGATGCCCCAGGACATCCCAGGATCTCCCAGGACACCTAAGATGACTCATCCTGAGGCATCCTAGGATAAAAGTTCCATCCCAGGATGCCTCAGGATGCCCCAGGATGCCCCAGGACATCCCAGGATCTCCCAGGACACCTAAGATGACTAGGATACCTGAGGTGTCCAAAGTTTTACCCTTTTTCCTGGGCCAACTAGGATGCCTCAGGTTGCCTAAGAGGACTAGGTGACCTTAGATCCTCCTGGGCCCAAAACAGTTTTTGCTGATGTAGCCAATGAATCATGAAAATTGACACTTCCTATTATACCCTGGCAGCTCTCTTCCATGAGGAATCTTTCTCAAAAACCTTGCCATGGTTCAACCAGTCAGCCCACTCAATGGGATCGGGTCCATTCTCAGAACGGATTGCAGCAGAAGAGACCAAGGTGATATCGGGTACGAGATGCTCCTCGAGGGAGTCCTCATCCGAAATCTTCATGCCGCCCGTAGCACGACCAACTTCTTTACCTTCCCTATTGACAATTTTCCCATACAAGCTCTCCTTAAGTTCCTTCGCAATCGCCTCTTCTAAGTTAGACTCTGAGCTAGAGGTGATTCTTGAGCGCTTGATGGTTTCCTCCACAATGTACAGTGGGCTACGCAGAAATGAGCGAACAATCAGAAGATGAACATTGTTGAAACAACGTACATTGGAATAATGCCACGGATGGTAGAGCCAGCCTCACGACGTATGATACAACCTTTGCAAGGAGCTAAAACAAAAGTCTAAGCGTCACATCTTTGATAAGACCAATGAACTTGCAGCGATCCGGCCGAGCGAAGACTGCAACCAACCCAATATACTCCTCTGTCTGCTAAGCTTGTCAGGTTGCACCAGCCTATAGATTGGAACATAAAACTCACCTGATTAGAGGTATTCTTGAAATAGATTTGGATAGAATAAGGGCCATTGAAAGCAAACTCAGAAGTCTGAAACAGTGCTTAATTTGCCATACTATGATTACGACAAGGATGTGTACCTGCACCACAATGATCATGCGACGATAGTCCTCGACGATCTTGTATCCACTCGGGAGGTGATCGCGAGCAGGGGCGTGGAATTTCACTGGCAATGAGAGCTTCAATTCCCGTGGTTTGTCTATATAGCATGCAAATTAATAATACTGCTACTCAGTAGCTGAATCAGCTCACATACCAAGGGCATAGTACTCCTGAAGCTTCTTTCGGGCTTCCTTGCGTTGTTTTTCAGTAATGTCCTTGCCAACTTTGACACCGTTAACTTCTGGATAAGAATAATCTGGAAATGAATAAGTATACCACCTCATAGTGTAGCACAGTCGGCCGTGTATAATTACATTTTCATCTCAGAAAACGAGTCTCGTCAGAAGTCCAGTACTGTTCTTTTGAGTTCCGGAAAGGGGCGAGAGGCGTTTTGCCTATGAGCTGAGAGTTCTAGGGTAGAAATCGCTTAGTATTATGTCAAATATCATTTACCTGCGGACACCGGAACTCACATATACAAGGTTATACGTGCCTCTGGCTTGAGTGAATGGATAAGTCTTGCCTCCATGAGTATATCCTTTGCCCACTGTCTATAACTCGAGCTCAGCAGTAATGAGCAATGTGTAGATAAATCCTGACATAACACTTGGGATAGACATACTCCCAAAGCGCCAGCAGTCGGTCAACATTGCAGTGATGAAGGAAAAAGCTTGGACATGGTCAGAAAGTTTGGGGTTTTCAACAAGAGAATGCTTCACATAGGGTCAAATCCAGCCTTTCGAGTACAGACATAAGATAGAAGAACAGGAGTAATTGGGATCATTTACGCACATAATTATGGTCAGACATATGTCCATTACCACCGATCGTGTCATGCATCAAGTCGTGGATGCCTTCTAGCGAGCCTAAACATAGTTGAGGTTGAAGAGACATAACAAAGAATGGCGAAACTTACAAACATTGTAATAATCCCTCTTGCGAAGAGATTCTGTTGTATGGTTGGAGAATTCATCTCATCTGGTTCACTGTTCAGCAGGTACAATTTGTGGAAAGATATCCTACGAACACCAGGGCAGGAGTGCCTCTTTCATCAAAAGTGAATAGATCTGAGACATGGCATCGTACTTGATCAGCTCTTTCCTTGATTGTGCTATGGTATTTGGAATCAGTTGGAGAGCATAATTTTTGGATCCTCAAAGACAACTTTGAGACAACTACTTACTCATTAAGCTGTGCTGTGCCGTTACCATCCGGTGTTAGTGTGCTCTGCGCATATCTGTAGGTGCGCTGGAAACAAAAGGCTACTACCCTACACGAGGGACAAGTTAGTGCAGAAAACGTACCGTCCAGTCCTTGAAATAAGCGGTGACCTAATAAAGGACCCGCTCGCTTGTTATGACTGGATTACTCGAAGTCAACTTATGATACATACTTCTGTGTCCTGAGGCTGAAAAAGGACTCAGTGAACTACAAAAAAACGGCAGCAGCACACGAACATTCAACACTTCATTTTCAAAGCCATCGGGAATGCTTTCGAAACGGTAGAATGCGAGTGGATTATCCACTGCTTTAGTAACTTCCTCAGGCATGGCAATCTTAACCTTGAGCTCGCTCAAAACAGCGGGAATGCCGTCTGTTTTCACCTTCTTATCAGCCCAGTCCCAGAACCTGTAGATTGAAACACCTGTTTAGTCAAGAATACAGGCAGCAGAAGTGACGTACGGGAAGCGGAGCTCCCTGGCAGCCTGTTTCCATACATTAGCTTCTTTTGGGTAAAGCTTTGCAAAAGTTTCGGCAATCTCTGTAGCGATGTTGCCAATTGCTTGCTCTAACGCCAAAACGTAAGGCCTATGCCTGTGTTGTGAAGGAAATATCAGAGACGAGACCGGGAAATTGTCATGCAGAACTCACCAAGTGGGGAAAACAACACTTCCATGGTTGCAATACTGGAGCTCATCGTTAAGACTGTGTCATCACAGTGGAGAGAATACTTACTCCGCCGAAACGGGAGGGCACTGGGTTGGTATCTTTCGGATCCTTAGGGTTAAAGTCGGGCTTCTCCTCCTCAGTCTTCTTCCGATCGCCAACCCATTCCTAGCAGAAAACAGGCGATCAAGTCATATGTAGATCATAAAAAAGAAGGGCCCACTCTGAACAGAAGACCGTGAATACCAGCTAGCTCAGGGAACGCTGCAGCCTGTGGGATGTTGGTGTTGACATTGGGATTATTATCTCTTCCTTGAAGAGCAAGGTAAGCGAGGATAAAGAGCGAGAACTGCTGAGGCTGCTTTTGCAATTCTTCAATCTCCAGTCGATCATAGATAGTACCGTCGCTGTCCTTGCGACCGGTTACTAGGTAATATTGAGACATGATTTTTGGAAGAGGGATGGTGAGCAGAAAATTTAAGGATGAGCTGGGGTATCTTGCAGGGATCACCGAATGTTTATATACTTAGTTTTGGAATTTATCCATCGATCTTTAAATCTATTGACATCCATCGATCGATATATCTATCCATCCATCCATCTAACTGAGCGCTTAGCGGGATTTTTTAGCGGAGGTTGTCAAACATGCAGCCTGAGCATGCCTGATCTTAATGAATTTGAAGATTTCGAATGTCCTTTTCAAATACTGAAACGAGTCAAACTTATATTGAGCAATCTACATGATCTCCGGACATCGACCAAAGCCTCCCAATAGAAAATCATCTTCATGTAGGCACGCCGAGGCGAAGCGATCGACTGCCAATTGACGATTGATCCCCGGACTGGCTGATAACTAGGATCGACGGACAGTTGTGAAAACAGATAATTAGTTCTATCTATGAACCGAGCTATGTAATATCCTTATTCGCACTGGTGATTGAGATTCAACGGAGATTCAGTGATCATTATAGCTTACAAGGCTGAGAAAAGGACAGTCATGAGGCAGGGAGCATGTAGATATACTCCAACAAATAAGGGCGGCTCTCCACCTTGATAGGGTTCTAATAACAAAATGAGGGTACGAATGCATGAGAACAGTCAGGAGGAGATAAGCAGTTTTCGATTCGGATGGTTTGGCAACATGAGACAACATTAACTTCGCAAAATCTCCGGTGACATAGGTCATGAGCCCAACAAAAACATACGAGCGCAAGGTAATACCCTCACCAATGAGAGACTACAAATTAAAATGATATACCTGCATATGGCACTGGCCTGCTTACCTACTGAGGCTAGGGCTAACTTCCAAGTGAGCGACGAAATTGTCTCGTGTAAAAGAAAATATGAGACCCTAACTGTGTTTTCGACCATGGGCATGCTCGAAAGCTTCGATCTTGTCAAGGGTATAGGCCCGCAGACTTGGATATATACCGATCCGCCGATGGATGGTATAATTCTATCCAGAGGACTTCAGATGACTTCTCAACACCTCGAAAGCTACTTACCAATGACAAAATATCCTCAGTGTCTATGATGCTTCCCTCGTTTCAGTGCCTTAATTCACGTCCATCTTGGTTGATCTGGTAAAGTGTATGCATTGTCACATTCACAACTCATCGATTGTCCTCGTGCTGTCTTCTGAGACGGTGGACACGAGGACAATCGATCAATTTGCGCAAAGAAAATATCTCCGGATCATGGCTCTATTTAATCGCAGATTCTACTAGTGAGATTGCCATGCTGGCAGGTCCGAGTCCTTACTTGGAGTTGGTGGAGGGATCAGGGATACTAGAGCATTACTCAAGCCAATTTGGGCTTGCATGGCCTACACATGACAATACTCTTTTTAAAGGTCCAGTCTACATCTGTGAGGCCTTGCAAGAGCCTGGCAGTCATTAAATAGTATTCTCTGATGGCTTAGAGTGAAATTAGAGTATTAATTCTCAAAAAAAGAATCTATCTAAATTTTTCCTAAACACTGACCAAGACACCAACCAACCAACCAACCCAATATCACAGTTTCACAGCCTGATCACCCCTTGATTAGGATCATTATTGAAAATAGAAAATAGATACTGAGATAGAGTCTTTTAAATCAATGTATCTGATGTGATACTTCATCATCTTTTAAAGCATCTTGAGCACATTAACAATTTATGTGCAATTCACCTGGCAATGTGATACCTTCCTCAAGTCACTAAAGGAAGCATTGCCAGAGCAAATATGCTCTGATTTTCTGCATAATTATATGCCCTAAGAGCAGTAAATGAGAGCTATTTGTACCCCCAGAATGAAGGAATTCAACCATGAACTCATGTAACAATATGAAGCCTTCCCCAAGTCCCCTTAACATAGAAAGCAGCATTGCCCAAGCAGAAAGGCTTTGATTTCCACGTAATTGGGTGCCCTGAGAATGATTAATGAGAGCTATTTATGGCCTCCAGAATGAAGGAATTTGAGCATGAACTCACCTGGCAATATGATACCTACCCCAAGTCACTGAAGGTGTTACAAACATTCTTATCTTATCAAACACATGGTATTATTCCTTATCATTTTCCTTTATATCTACATAAACGCGCGCTTGTTTAGACGCGCGGCTGTACTAATTAGATTCTGTCGATCAGAGTATGATTGTTTCCGATCATAACACATGCTAGCATGTCCATACTTGTACGATCGACCTATCATTACTTATTGTCGTTTACTTGTTGTCTTTTATCGTTTCATGCATTGTTACCGCACGGTTAGGGTACAGGGTATAAGGGCTTAGGGTTTGTACTTTAGTATATATAGTAGTTGTAGCTGTAGCATAGTCCTTAGCTTCAATCTCATCAATACCTCCTAGTTCTCAATATCATCTTCTTCTCTTTTCCTCATCGTTCTTGTCTTTGCCTAAGTCCGAAAGTCGTGACGCCTGGTACCTCGTGTTGTGGGGAACTAGTCGCTGACAGAAGATTGAAGCTACTCTCTTCCACTCGTCACGGATCGTTGCTCATTGTTGATACTGGTCGACAGTACTCTTCAACAAACCGTTGTGAATTCTTGCTACTCAAGATTTCACGTTTTGTATTCCACGCTACGCAATCATAATTCTCTCATCCCGTACACTACGCTCATCGTTCTACCAACCTTTTGCCTTACAGATCTTTGCACCCAATTAGACTTATAGACACCTATAGTACAACACGAGTAACGTTGAGCCCGACTCGTAGTACTGGTAGTCGAAAGCTTTTGACTGATAACCAATCTTCGGAGAGGGGTCATAGCGCACGGAACGTTGCTCCATTCCTAGTCGGAGAGCCGTGTTAAGTCAGCAAGACAAGTGCAAAGACTGTTTGTGAACACTCTTCACACAACCTTTACGCATTTGCGTTATATTCATCTTATCACATTCCTATTCCTTCACCTTTCTATTTCTTTTATTTCCTTTTTTCATCATTCTATATCCCGAGAGTTGTTGATCACATTCACCTCTCACTATTCTGGATCGTACAACCTATCGAGCTCGTAATTCCAGACCTCCTACTCTGTCCGACCAAACCACTACACCTACTACCCTTACACCCCCAACTCTAATCACTATGTCTGAACAAGGATCTCGTCCTTCATCTCCCTTCCGAAATGATCCTTATGCACATCCCGAACTCCGAGATTCATACATACCACCCATCCCCGATCCTAATGTATCACAACATGCTCCACCATCTCGATTCGATTCGATGATAAGCTTCCTCCGTGATAGAGGATTTGAAATCATCGCACCAGGAGAAGAACCTGGAGAACTACGAAACGAACCACCCACTCCTTCAGTTTCCATTACTGGAAAATCTCTCTTGAAGGAACCGCCAATGTTTAAAGGCGAGAAAGAGAGTTACAAGGAATGGAAGAGAAAACTCAGCATGTGGCTGAGTGACGAAAAGAACAAAGTCCGAACTGACACAGAACGGATCAACATTGCTCTCTCCTATATGGAAGGAGAGAAAGTACGAGACTGGGTAGAGAATTACTACCAACGGGAGTATAATTACGCCAGACTACGCTGGAACTCAACGTGGGTCAAGTTTATTACTATACTCGACGAAAGATATCTGGATACGGCAAGACATGCCGATGCCAGAGAGAAATTCGAAAGAGCTCGACAAGGGAAAGACGAGACAGTTTCAACGTTCTTTGAACGTTTCGAAGTGCTGGTCAATACGGCGCAGTACAACAAGGATGCACCACACGTTCTACAGAAAATAGAACGCGCAGTGAACAAACCCATTATCGACAGTATCTATAGCATCGGTAATCTTCCAACTACTTTCCAAGGTTGGAAGGTAAGAACTGTTGAACTCGACAACCTTTGGCGTCGAAGAAACGAAGCAACCAGAAATTGGGGCTTCGGAAACACGAACTCGTGGCACTCCACCCCAAAAACCACTTCCCAGACTCAGGTGCAGGCACCTAAGACAACTCCACAGACACCACAACCTCATCGACAAGATGGCACTGGTGTCACCTATGGAGGAAGTGGCCAACCAATGGAGCTAGATCGAGGCCGAGCACGAGGTCCATTCAAGTGTTTCGGGTGTGGACAACCCGGACATATGAAGAGAGACTGCCCGAATAAGAGAGAAACGATACGCCAAGCGTTTACAACGTTGAATGAAGAAGATCAAGCAGAGCTCGGGAAGCTCTGGGGTTTTGTGAAATCTCAACAGTGAATACAGGTCCTGTTGAGTCTCAGTCAGTTTCGGACATGGACAGCTCTATATATGTAGATAGTGGTATTTCATACACGATAAATACACCTGAATCTACTCCCATTCTACCATCTCCAAAAAAGACTGAAAACCCTGTAAGGTTCGCTCTGAATTCTTCAGAATGGTTGGTTAACTGCATAAGGACATCGAATGACTCTCGAGCAATCGGAGAATTACGGACTTGGGTCCCTAACAACCGACGAAGAGAAATATCGGATCAAACGGTAACGGAAATAAGGAAATTGTCAGTACCAGATGCAATTGAAGCAGTCAATAACTATAAACGTAAACGCTTCGTAAGAGGTACAAAAGGCAAGGACCTTAAACTATCGGTCATAATCAAAGACATCACGAAAGGCAATCAAATAGAAGCAGACGCGCTTCTAGATTGCGGAGCAACCGGATCATGTATCAATAAAGAATTTGTTGAGAAACATAACATTCCGATCCGAAAACTCCCAATCAAAATTGCCGTATACAATGCTGATGGTACTTTAAATGCTGGCGGATCAATCGAAGCAATGGCAGAAGTTCGTCTAGTCATCGGAGATCATGTAGAAAGAATAGAATTCGGAGTTACCAATCTCGGGAACACTGATATTTTCATTGGTCTCGATTGGCTTAGAGAACACAATCCTAGCGTAGATTGGACAAACTCTACCGTTACATTTGATCGTTGTCCTACTCGTTGCGGTTATATACCTTGGTGGCTAAATCCAGAAGAAGGAACTTCACTCAATCGCCTAGAAGAAGGAGAAAGACTTTTCATATTTGACTGGGAAGGCTATATCAAAGATCACGGACACATACGAGCCATGTCAGAACCTTCTACAACAGATCAATACGTTAAAGAACACCCTGCCGTATTTAACAAACAAGGATTTGACGAACTTCCTAAGCGATGACCATGGGATCATGCCATTGAACTCACACCTGGTTCTAACCTTGTCGACTGCAAAGTTTACCCTCTGAATCTCGACGAACAAAAAGCATTGGATGAATTTCTAGAAGAAAACTTACGATCAGGACGCATTCGTCCATCAAATTCTCCAATGGCTTCACCATTTTTCTTTGTTAAAAAAAAGGATGGCGCTCTACGACCAGTTCAAGATTATAGGAAACTCAATGACATGACGATTAAAAACCGTTATCCACTTCCTCTAATCCAAGAACTAATCGATAAACTTAAAGACGCCAAGATCTTTACAAAGATGGACATTCGATGGGGATACAACAATATTCGGATCAAGGATGGTGATGAATGGAAAGCCGCATTTAGAACTAACCGAGGACTGTTCGAACCAACGGTTATGTTCTTTGGTCTCACAAACTCCCCCGCAACATTCCAAGCATTCATGAATCACATACTGAAACGTCTCATCGATGAAGGACACGTAATCGTATATATGGACGATATTCTTGTATTCACGAACACCATTGAAGAACATTGTCACATCGTACATGAAGTCCTTAAAATCCTTGAAGAAAACGGTCTATACCTGAAACCGGAAAAGTGTACATTCGAATCACCTCATGTTGACTATCTTGGAATTATCGTCGGAAATGGACAAGTGAAAATGGACCCAAAGAAAGTCGAAGCAGTCAAAGACTGGCCAATCCCAAAAAAGAAACGAGATATACAATCCTTTTTAGGATTTTGTAACTTCTTTAGACGCTTTATTCGAGGATTCAGTCACGTTGCCAGACCGCTTAGCAAACTTACCGGAAATGCAGAATGGTCATGGGGTCCTGAAGAGTTTCAAGCCTTTGAAACTCTGAAGACACGAATCGCTGAAGACGTTACACTAGTAATTCCCTTAGACAATGGGAAATTCCGAGTAGAAGCCGATTCATCCGACTTCGCCAACGGTGCTGTACTATCCCAACAGGTTAAAGGAAAATGGAGACCAGTAGCCTTTAGATCTCGCTCGCTCAATGACGTTGAACGAAACTACGAGATTTATGATAAAGAAATGATGGCTATTATGGATTCACTATCGGAATGGCGCCAATACCTTATGGGCGCTCGAGAACCATTTGAAATATGGACCGATCACCAGAATCTCCAATACTTCCGTAAACCACAGAAACTCAATCGACGACAGGCACGTTGGGTTACGGAACTATCGGAATACGAGTTCATACTTCACCACAAACCAGGAACTTCTATGGGAAAGGCAGACGCTTTGTCAAGGATGACTAACCTTGAGACGGGGGTGAATGACAACAAAGACATCGTTGTTCTTAAACCAGAATTTTTCATCAATATAATCCGTGAAACTGAAAGCCCAGAAGACGCAATAATTGACAAAATCAAAAAATATGTCAATAACATGGACAAAGCAGTAATAGAAGCTCTAAACGGAAAAGACAAGTACTGGGTTAATGAACACGGAGGAATTGTTACATGGAAAAATCGTATTTATGTCCCAAAGAACCGAGAATTACGAGGAGAAATCATACAAAAACACCACGACTCAATCCTCGGAGGACATCCGGGTCAATACAAAACGTGGGAGTTAGTCACTCGTAATTACTGGTGGCCGGGAATAGGAAACGACATCCAAATGTATATAAAAGGATGTGAAAAATGCCAAGCCATGAAAATTCATCGAAATAAACCTGTCGGACATCTTAATCCCCATAATATACCGTCTGGACCTTGGGAATTCGTAGGAGTAGATCTGATTGGAAAACTACCAGAAGCAGGAGGATTCGATGCCATTGCAGTATTTGCCGATCACTATACAAAGCGAATTAGACTTCTTCCCACTCATATGTCATTAACATCAGAAGGCATGGCACGAATGTATAGAGAAAAAATCTTTCCTATTCATGGCTTGTTTCGAAAGATTGTACACGATCGAGGTCCGCAATTCCACTCAGGTTTTATGAAAGAACTTTACAAACAACTCGGAATCGAAGCGAACTTTTACAACGGCATATCATCCTCAGACTAATGGACAAACCGAAAGAACAAACCAAGAAACCGAACATTATCTTTGTTTGTTCATTAATTACCATCAGTCAGATTGGCACGAATGGTTGCCCACAGCCGAGTTTGCATAAAACGATCGAGTACACTCCTGCTACAAAAGTCACTCCCTTCTTTGCCGATATGGGTTGTCATCCCTATAAAGGCACTGCACCAAAAGAAAAGTCCTCTAATCCCTCAGCCCAAGAGTTTGCCGATAGTATGAAGAAAGTATGAGACGAAGTAGGATCAGCGCTAAAGAAAGCGGCTGAAGACTATGACTCGCTACTATGACAAAAAACATAATGAGTCAAAGAGAATACAAAAGTAGGAGACAAGGTGTGGCTCGAAGGAATAAACATTACAACAAGTCGCCCAATGAAGAAGTTGGATGACAAATGTTTTGGACCCTTTCGAAGTACTAGAGAAAGTCGGCCGTAGTTCATATAAAATCAAAATCCCAAAAACATGGAGAAATGTTCATAACGTTTTCAACGAAGTCCTTCTTACACCATATCATCCTCCACAATTTCCAAACCAACCCGAAATACCAATCCACCTCCCATAGAGATCGAAGGAGAAGAACCAGAATACGAAGTCGAAGAGATAGTCGATTTGAAGGAAAATAAAAGAAGTAAAAAGGTGTCGTATAAGGTCAAGTGGAAAGGATATGGACCACATGAAATGACGTGGGAACCAGTATCAAATCTCGACAAAGCAAAGGATGCTATTAAGGATTTCCATAACAAAAATCCTTCGAAACCACACTCAAAAGACATTCGAAAACTCGAAATACCCATGTCATTATTTCCTAAACACCTTTTCCGTCCCATTCCTGAATCATTAACAACACCCGTTCCAACTTCTATACCAACTGAATCCATGACTGCAAAGCTCGCGCGATGTGGAAATCGCGTCCTAAAGAGGGGGTAATGTTACAAACATTCTTATCTTATCAAACACATGGTATTATTCCTTATCATTTTCCTTTATATCTACATAAACGCGCGCTTGTTTAGACGCGCGGCTGTACTAATTAGATTCTGTCGATCAGAGTATGATCGTTTCCGATCATAACACATGCTAGCATGTCCATACTTGTACAATCGACCTATCATTACTTATTGTCGTTTACTTGTTGTCTTTTATTGTTTCATGCATTGTTACCGCACGGTTAGGGTACAGGGTATAAGGGCTTAGGGTTTGTACTTTAGTATATATAGTAGTTGTAGCTGTAGCATAGTCCTTAGCTTCAATCTCGTCAATACCTCCTAGTTCTCAATATCATCTTCTTCTCTTTTCCTCATCGTTCTTGTCTTTGCCTAAGTCCGAAAGTCGTGACGCCTGGTACCTCGTGTTGTGGGGAACTAGTCGCTGACAGAAGGCAGCATTGCCAGAGCAAAGATGCTCGGATTTTCTGCATAATTATACACCCTGAGAATGGTAAATGAGAGTTATTTATACCCTCCAGAATGAAGGAATTTGACCATGAACTCATGTGACAATATGATGCCTCCCCCAAGTTCAATTCACATAGAAGGCAGCATTGCCAGTGCAGAAGGGCTTTGATTTTGCATGTGATTAGGTACCCTGATAATGGTAAATTAGAGCTATTTATGGCCTCCAGGATGAAGGAATTTGAACAAGAAATCACCTGGCAATATAATACCTTCTCCAAGTCCCTGAAGGCAGCATTGCCAAAGCATAAATGCTTGGATCTCCAGCATAATTATACATCCTTGGAATGGAAGATGAGAGTAATTTATTACCTCCAGGATAAAGAAATTTGACCATGAACTCACCACGGATGAATCTTCTCGACCGATGGGCCTTCTCCCTGAGTCATTCGGATCGTATTACTTTGCTGAAGGTCGGCGGAGTAATGGGCACTGCTCCCACCAAATCGCTCTCTATTCGCAAATGAAATATGCGTGCCTGCGTCAAATACAGACGGTGTTGTTCCACCAGAAGTCGAACCATGCATTGCCTCTGTGATGGAACGCTGACTGTACACGATTAAGATGACGAACAGCGGAATCATCGGCTGCTCAGAAGAATGCATCAATTGATATTGCCTTTTAATGGAGTAGGGAATAACTTACAGAGACGAACAGCGTGAACTGATCGAAGAGCCGTGTAGCTTGGTCTTGTGGACTGGACAAAGGTGCATCATCGGTGAGAATCAAGGTCACGTCGATAGCCTTCAAGTTGACAAGAATACTCGTAAATAAATATAAGTAGGTCTAGAAAAAAGAAGATTCGTTTACCTGAATCACGCAATACACGACTCCAGATTCCGTCAGCAGACTCAAGATTGACCCGGTTTTGGAATGCCCCAGGCTAAAATTTGCTTTCATGAAACCACGGTACGAGCTGATCAAAGATAGGTAATCATCAGCAACTTGATAATGGAGCGCAGTAAAAATAGTACACACTATGTTTGATACGCAATAAGAGCTGTAGCAACGACATTTGTGGTCAACGGGAGAATAAGACCCAAGAGCTGTAAATCCCAGATAGCGGAGCCTGTGAACAGGAACGGAGGTGGAGGCGTATTCAAAACATTGAAGCCGATACTAGTGCCTGTTGAAGAAACAGTTGGAAGCAGAGTGAAGACGGTGAAAAAAACAAGAACAAACCTAAACCACCAAGGAATAGAATTATTGGGAGGAAGACAAGTTTTCTATGTGACGAAGAACATATTGCCCATACACGCCAGACTGATACCGCGTCTCCAATGAGATACTAGACCGGTATAAAAAGTTAGTATCATTCAGTCTACGTAGCGGAAGAAACTGACAATGAATCCCCCGCCGGCACCACCTAACCATTGAAGGGCACTGGATGCGTTTGCGATGCTCTCTTGTGCAAGTTCAAAGCGCACCTCCAACGGCTGCGAAGTGTTCTCCACTAAACCAACACGGAGAAATTCGAAGAATATCTGGAAATACAAGGCGGAATATGCAGTAGTCATCATGACCGTCACCACAACGCCGACGAAAAGGGCCCAAATTGCAACGTTCTTTGTAAATCCCCTCCGACTATTCGACGTTAGACTATATGAGGTAGAGAAAGACATGGTACACACACAGTAGACTGTTGAGAGCCAAAAACGCAGTGATTACATAGATTCCTGTCAGTGGAAGAGTGGGGGTAGAGCATCAGGAGTCAAAAAGAATTGCTCTGTAGCTATGGGCTGATCCTGCATTAGTGCATACTTCTTCCTTCGCTTTATTGCACTGGTCATTGAGCTCTGAAGAAGTTATGAGAGTAAGAGGCTGAGGAGAAGTGGTTGTGTGAATGCTCAATGATGCTATTTTGAATTTGTTAGCAATTTTGGAAAAGTCAAAAACAAGATTCACTGGCTTATCAGGAATTTCAACAGCTGCCTATGATGACTCTGGTACTTCCTCAATCATAAGCAAGGATGCCACTTTGTTGTTCTTTGGCCTGTCTCTCCAGTTTTCATCTGACTTCTTTTTCCTCTTCTGCTCCTTAGGAGGTTTTCTCTCCTTGGCTTTGTTGACCTGGCTGCATTTGTCTCATGGACATTGACTGCCAAAGTGTCTCTTGCCTCTGCAATTATAGCAAATGGAGTCTTGGTGACTCATTGCCCCTCCTCTGCCTTTTCCTCTGCCCCTGGAACTTCCCCTATAGGTATTTCCATGACCTTGGAATCCGTCTCTTCCCCTATTACCAGGATAATTTGCCAATTCCTTCTTCTGCTTGTTTCACCTTTGATATTTCATGGCTTCTGCATGGATAGTGGAAATAATCTCAGCAGGCTTGAGCTTTTCCTCAGATTTGGTAGCAAAAACAACTAGAGCACTGATTGTTGGTTTGAAGGTGTCAGTGATAAAGGAAATAATAGTATTGATGAATATTGAAATTGATGTTGATGCCTTGAGTCATGAGGTCATTGTGGATTCCAATCATAGTGTCCAGGTGGATACCAACTTTAGCCAGGTCAGTGTACTGCATGGTGTGAAGTTGCCTTTGTAAAAATGATTCCATGAGAGCATTTTCAGAATCATAATCCTCAAGTAGATTTGCCCACAACTCCTTTGTGTTTTTATAACCTTTATACCTTTTGAAAATTCCATCTAATAACCTCCCAATGATTGCATTCAGCAAATTATTATCCTTCACCTTTTCTTCATCACACTGCCAAAATTCTGATAAAATACTGTATATAGAGGTTGTAATATCAGAACTTTGGCAGTGTCAGCTTTTGTGATTTTGGTTAATAAAAATATATTGTAACCAATAGATCTGGCTGCAAATTCCACTCAAATTTTCCATGTGTCCCAATTTAATCTGTCCAACTTTAAATGTGTAACCTTATGAAAGGCTTTCAATGCTTTTGACATATCATTGTTGTCATGGTCAGAATCTGCAACTAAAGCACCTAGTAATCTGGGATCTGGTGATGGTGATGGCAATGGATCTCATCAGGAAAATACCCCCCTGACTTAGGTTGATATGGGTTGCCCTATATGCTGTAGGTTGACCTGATGCTAAGAAGTTGACCATTTGGCCTGGGTAACTCAGACCAAGGTCCAGAAAAAATATCTACTCAGGTTAACTTTAGGCTGACTTGAGTTCATGTAAGTTGCCCCAAGTTAGACTGAAGTCAGTCATGTTGGCCTAAGCAGTCTTCAGAAGGTGCTAAAGTTGACCTCAAGTTGACACAATGTAGCTCATACACTGTCAAAGTTTGCAAAGCTATCCTGAAGATGACTTAATCAGATAACAAGTAAAGCAAACTTGCCTGGTCCAGCTTCATGTTGACTTCAAGATACTCTGTGTCAGCTCAAAGTTACTTCCCTTCAGCTTCATGTCAACCTAAAAGAGCTTGAGGTTGTTATAATAGCTGAAGTTACTGTGTATCACCTTGAAGTTATTCCATTTCAACTTCATGTCAAACTATAAGAGCTCAAAATTGTTATGATACTAGCTTCATGCTACTGGAGGTTCATAGTGATTGCACAAATAATAGTTCAATAATTCTGTATTGCTGCAAATAACTAGCTACTTACTTACTGCTACCTACGAATAGTTACATTAAAGGAAATGAATGGCCTCATAAGGTGATTAAAACTAGAACCAATTATGATAAAATGTATGAGAAGGAATGGAATTTATTAGGTGGATAAGCCAGCAGTAGATGCACTGGCAACGGGAGCAGTAGATGTGCTAGCAATGGGAGCAGTGGTTGCATGGCCTGCACCAGAGACCTCCCTAGCCTTTGCGGAGACCGCATTGGCCTCAAGAGCAGCCAAATCAACATTGCTCATATCATCAGCCTGAACATCCAAAACATGTGACTTGTTGGATTGCATCCTGTAAAAAAGTGACAGAAAATTATTAGAACCATGAAAGAGACCAATCATAAAAAAGACATACAGTATCAATGTGAAGAGACTGGTCTCAAATTGATTGGCCTATGTAGGAGCAGCGGCAGCAATCTTCTCATAAGAGTTAAGATGAAAAAGGTAACTGAGGAACAAGTGAGAATTAGTTTCTAGATGAGCAACACAGCTTACCGAGGGCGCGCAGCATCAGAAAACTCCGAAAATCTATAGCTTCCTTCAGAGTATTGCATTAGAGCATGCTCAATCTAGGAAAGAGTGAGTATAGGCATTGAACAGCATTGATATATACACACCGCTGTGAACATAAGAGCAATAGTTGGGCCAGTGATTTGTCTTGCAGCAACAATATCCTTGAACACTTCTACATTGGCATTACCCTTGGTAGCAAAAACTTCAAGCCTCAGAATATGGGCCAGGCCTTCACTTCCAAAGGGCTGCCCAGCATCGAAGGTGCGGTTCTATGAATGATAATATTATTAGATAACAACAATCAACATAAACAGAAACTTACCTCTGCATCAACATCACCATACTTGTAATGGCTGTCATGAAGCAACCAAGTAACAACAGGCTTGACCTCATTTGGTACAAGCCTGCCAGGCAGATTGAACCGACTAGTGGCCTATTTACGGGGACAGGTCGTGTAAGCTGTGAACAGCCCACCATGACTGTATCTATCTAGGACACAAACTATAAGGTTATTGAGAAGAATATAATGTATGATGACTTACATAGGTAGTGAAATCCTTCAGCATGTCAGGATTAACAAGAAGGCGGGTCAGAGCATGAGAAAATTCTGGGCCAGAAGAAGATTCAGCTGCGGCTATACATTGAGCAACATCAAGGAAAAATGTTTGCTTGTCGGCAGGGAAAGCATTCTCTGTTGTTGTAGCATGATGAGCACCTTTCTTGGTGGCCTCATCATAACGGTAGGTTCGAGGGGTGAAGTTGCCATGGGTGATCTTGTAGCAATGAGTGGCTGTGGAGGAAGGAGCCAGACTGGAAGCGCGACTACGAGAGGGTGACATAGCAGTGAGTAGCATGCGGCGATGGGCCTTCTCAATGGAAGCCTGCTTGGTTGACTTTTTTGTTGGCATCACAGGCTCTGGAGAGGACTCCACATGAATCTTTGTAAACAGTCAGTTATGGGCGACAGAAAAAAAGTCAACACAAACCTCATTGTCAGGACCATGCGTATCCTATCCTATAGACAAGTATCACCATGCAAACAAACAAAAGAAAGATCATACATACCATGAGGCCATCAACATCCATGTTATCTTCATCCTTGATGTCACCATCAACAGACATTTGTTCCTCTTCATTAACAACATTGTCTTCAAAGTGAGGACCTAAAGAGGACATGATATTTATTACAAAGAAAGGTGAAAAAAAAGAAGAAAAAAACTCACTCCCAAAGGTTGCGTTGTAGCATGCCTCGTCGTTGTCATTGTCTGACTGGTCAACTTCAACTGACAAAGTGTTGTTGTGACCAGACAGGTTGTCTGGATTGGAAGCATCTTGCTCAGCTTCCTTGAGACGTCGAGCATGGTCCTTAATATCTAGGTACAGCGTTAACATTTCTTGAAGCAAAAAAGAAGAGAAGGAGTGGGTTACCTTGAAGACAACATTCCTCCCCTTCTTTTGTTCCTCAGTTTTCTTTTGTGTGATTTCATGGAGCTCCTTTGCGGAGGTCTGAGGAAAGACTGGGCTCGAGGAATGAGGTGGGGAGCTGGAAGGTGGGTGCACAGCTCTCATATGAGCTTGAGCTGGCTGAGCCGATGTCTTTGTGCCATGAGCATGACCAGTAGCTGCACTAGTGACTGCAGTAGCCTTTGACCACATAGAAAGTGCAGGTGCTAAATTCTTTGCTTTAGATGAACAAGTGGACATAGTAGAAATTTTTTAAAAAAAATAAAAGAGTGAAGGAAGGAGAAAGAAAGAAAGAAAGAGGCAAACTTATGAATGAGTCTCCATCACTTATATACTGTAGGGTAGAAGCTCTGAACGGCTGATAAACAATGCCAGCAACTTGGTCCTGTAAGGGTTGCATCAATCTAAGCCTTTCAAGGACTACAGTTTAGATTTGAAAAACATGCTGACCGTGCACCACAGACCACAGAAAATAACAAAGGTGTCTCATCTGGGGGTGTTTATGGAAGAAATCCATCATGGACATTGAAGCGGTCAGCAACTTGATACAAGCTACATGTAGTTTAGTGACTTCGATGGCACCCTGCCTCAGATTACTGGGACTGAGTAAGGCAGAATTTCTGGCATCAGCTAGTGCTAGAGTTTTGTGAAGAAGTTGGAGCAGTTCATCATTCAGGCTGAGAAACCAGGATTTAAACTGATGCAGTATTGAACTGCTTCAATCAACCCAATCTGGATTGGGAATGTCAAAGCTCGGACTTACATGAGTCTCAACTCACGCTTGAATTCATGCTTATCTACAGCTGTGAGCAAAAGTAGAACATGAAGAAGGTACACCGGTCCGATGAAACCGTCTTAGCGCCTCAGATTTGATTCTTTTTTTTCTCCCCGATTTCTTCCTTACCAAAACATTTGCTCATAACATCCGTTTCGCCATATCAAGAACAAGCCCATATGTTGTATGCAAACATAGTACCTCTTCTGGATCCTAACTTCATTCATTGCAGGATGTTCCACGGTCTATAATTGCACAAAACATAGAATCTCAAGTCAACGGCAAGTTCCTGCTCCTATAGACCTTATTCTATGCTCATTTCATTCCCTCTCAGGTCCAGTAATTGGACACGACAAATTCTTGTATTTCAATCCCTTTGTAAGGCACACAAAACGTTCCTGTAAGACCTGATAGACAACCAGCTGTTGAGGTTGAGAATGGTGGTAAAAAGCAATTACTTGTAGGGTTTTGAGATACAATACAATACAATTTATTTGACCCAAATGCAATAAATCATGAATGGCACCAGTACAAGATTTCTTGAAATTTGGTTAAACTGTGTATCTGTACTGATTGTACTGATACAACCAGTGCAGTACAATACAATTTATGAAGTTTAAATCAGTTTAGATTCAAATTGGTTTATATCAGTATAAACTGATATGAACTGATCATTTATACACTATTTCAATGCTAGATAAGTAATGTCTTACAGTAATCATGTTATAGGAAGTACTAATAATGCCTACATATTATTAAAAATACAGCTTGATCAAGATTCAAGTAAGAAAAATACTCTGTCAGCTTCTTATATAGGTATAATGAAGGGTTTGTACAGGTTCCACTGTGTGTAGATATGTACTGATCTAAACTGATTCCAAGCAGTTTAAGGAATTTTTGGACTGTGAATAAATTGTAAACCTGTAATGATTTAAATTGTGTATCAGTACAAGCTCTAGTGATACATTTTGCAGTACAATCCAATGCAATTTATGATTTATTTGCAGTTTAATGAATTGTATCTCCAAACCCTAATTACTTGTGAGTTGTTCTTCATTTTTTAAGTTTTTAATAACATTCTAGTTAGCGGAGTAGCGGTTATTTATGATCCTTGACAAGACTGCCCAGCAGTTCTTGAGCAAAATGTCGAGTGAGGATTACACATTCATTGTCATCAAGTTCAAGCTAACCTTTCAATCAGTCATGATGCTGTAACAGTCCCCAGCTGATCAGGTTGCAGGTCTCGATGTTCTTCGAGTCATCAACAAGCCCACAACTACAGCTTTGGCTTATGGTCTTGGCAAAGCAGACTCTGCCATTATTTCCATTTACAATTTTGGAAGAGGAACCTTTGATTTATCTTGATATTCTCCTCATTGGTCATATCCTCGGGGAGTCAGGGTTGAGCTCAGCGGCTTCCATATGACCATCCAGCGTATTCATGAAGCTGCTGAGAAGGTCAAGATCAAACTTTCTTCTACCAGTCAGACCGAAATCAACCTTCCTTTCCTTACTGCTATGCTGATGCTTTTGATCCCAGGTGTTCTCCACTGCTGCTGCCTAGACTGCCAGGGTGAACATAAACTCTTTCGTGACAACAAACTTCTTGGTAACTTCAACCTCATTGTATCTCCTGGCAAAAGTGCAGGCTACCACCATCACTTCCTGTACATTCAATGGCATTGTCCCCGCTACCATCATTTAGAATTCCATTGTAGTTACATAGTGAGCTCTTCTCTCATTCTTGCTTGATCTTGCCTCATGCTTGGAATTTTGAGATGATATTAATCATGTTGACATGTAGAATTGCCTACCATAAATGAACATTATATTCCCTTGCTTATCTGCATTTTGCATGTGCAAGTTGTACAATGGATTAATTATAAATGGATGGTCCATGTGGGTTTAACTAATCATACCTTGTGATTTTTTCAGCTAGTCTGATATTTTCCGTTCTTTTCTCTTCATTCCTCTTCCAATCTCAATAATACCATGGAATCTCTTGAGTGTCCCGCTGGCTGTGGCAAGATATTTGACATGCCCCAGGCTTGCAATAGCCATGTCACACAAGCACACTCATGCTCCTGGTATCAAGGGTTTGAAAAGTACAGTGCTCATGACAAGGCTCTAGAGCTTAATGCTGGCAGTATTGTTCATGATGAGCTCAGCAATGACTACATGTGCAGGGAAGGGGGGGTAGACCTCACAGCTGAGGTGGCAGGCGAGATGCTCCAGGAACTTGAAGAGGAGAACAATGTTTGTCATTTTGTTCGCTTGGAATTTGAGCCCAAATTTGGTCAAGAAGGACCTGGGCCCTCCACTCAAGCCTATCAAAGTTCACTTCTGGAGTGACAGCTCAGGGTTAAAGTGAGGTCATTGGATGGTGAAGACTCTCCCTCTCTGGTAGATGTTGAACATGCTAGTGGTGCAGCTGATTCCGCTAAGCCTTTGCCAAATATCCCGATAAATGTCGGGGAACGTTTTGCAAAATGACCCAATAAAAATAAATCAGTGTTTTCTGGCCATTGAGTGGTGGCTGTGTGAAGTTATGATGCTGATCTTATTAGGTAAGCCATTCTTTAGCCTTTCTGATGCTTTATGTAAGGTCCGATCAATTTTTACAGCCGCTGTGGCCCTGCCAAATTTGGCAATTTTATATCTCAAGAACAAGGTAGTGTGGGAAAAAACTGACATCCCCCCTTGGATTTGTCAGACCATCCCCTATCAAAACCTAACCCTAACCCTAACCCTAATCCCACTCCTAACCTAGTAATAGCAGGGGCAAGCCCCTACCCCCATTTTTATCCTTAACCCCTAGCCCCTAACCTATGTGAACCAAAGGTTTGGCAATGTTTTTTCAGGTAACCCTAATTAACCCTAATTCTGATATTTGCCAAATATTTTGTGATATTTTCCCTGTTTTTGACAAATATTTTGCAAAGCATCCGAAGTTCTGCTCCCTATCAGAATATTTGGCAAATAGTCTTCTAGGGCAATTTTTTGTTTCTTTAATTTTATCTGGTCAAATTGCAAAACATTCCCTGACACTTGTCAGGATATTTTGCTGAAGACTAGCAGCATCTAGTGAGTGGTGGAACTGTTATCCGAATGGAGCAGTCTCTGCATGATTGTTGACGTTGAGTGCACAACCTGCCTGCTGATGTTCCCATGGATGGCTCTTCACCCACTGGGGATGGAGATTTATTTGCACCCTTTGCATCTGAGCTGGACTGGTGTATTGCTGAGTGGGTTGTGAAGGACAATATTGGGCACAACTTGTTTGATTGACTGTTACAGATACCTGGGGTAAGCACTTGTATAGCTAACTATTTATTTATTTTACTGATGAGTTTATTCCTATACATAGGTGCGTGAAAAGCTCAGCTTATTGTACGCAAATATTGCTGGTCTCCATAAGGCTGTAGATGCTATTCAGCCTCACGCTGGTGACTGGAAGGTTTGCTGGTTGAGATTCAAAGATCGACCTGATGAAGAATTCATTCTTCATCATTGAAACATCCTCAACGTGATCCAGAGTTTGTGGGAGGACCCTCTGCTGGCGGATCATCTCATATATCAGCCAAAATCAATTTTCCAGGATGTGGAGAAGAAAAAGAGGAGTTACTCTGAAATGTGGACAGAAAAATGGTGGCAATTTACCCAGGTGGGTCATTGTAATCCTCTTGTTATTCCAAAAAACTAACAGCCCACAGGATAAGCTTCCAACAGGTGCTACAGCTGCTCCGCTAATCATTGCAACCAATAAAACTCAGCTCACCCAATTTTCTGGCAGCAAACAGGCATATCCTGTCTACATCACACTGGGCAATATCCCCAGATCCCTGCGGCGGAAACCTTCTCAGCAAGCATGCATCCTGCTGGGATATCTCCCTGTTGAGAAGATTTCCAAAGAGAGCTTGAATAAACAAGAGCATAGTGCACATTACCTATGCTTGTTCCATGAAGCAATGCACCATGTTGTGTCTCCCCTTATAGCAGCAGGGAAGGAGGGTGTTGAGATGGCCAGTGCAGATGGCGCTGTCTGTCGTGTGCATCCGATTCTTGCAAGCTACATTGCTGATTTTCCAGAACAGTGCTTAGTCACCTGTAGTAAATATGGTACTTGCCTGAAGTGCCCAGTCTCTGCCGATCATCTGGGTGATCCACTTCCTGCAGGTGCACATTGTCAGACCAACGCTTGGACATTGGGGGTCATGCAGGAGGCTTGCAGGACAACATCTTCATACTCACAGTATTTTAAAGCATGTATGAAGGAGGAGGTATCTGGCTATGTGCAACGTCCTTTCTGGATGAACTTCCCTTTTCCGACATACATTTCAGTATTACTCCTGATGTCCTGCATCAGTTGTACCAATGCGTCTTGAAACACCTCATAGCTTGGTGCCAGGATGTTCTTGGGAAGGATGAGCTTGACCGCCGAATTTGCTGCTTACCGCCTGCCTTTGGGGTTCGCCATTTCAAGAATGGTCTCTCATCTCTCTCTCAGATCAGTGGGGCCGACAGAAAACACATGGGGTGAATCCTTCTGGGCTGCCTCATTGGGTCTGAGATGCCAAATCGTGGTATTACTGCAGTCCGTGCAATACTGGATTTCATCTATTTGGCTCAATACGCTACTCACGATGATGATACGCTGTCCCATATGGACAATGCACTATCAACATGGCACAAATATAAAGACTGTTTCATTGATCTTAATATACAAAACAACCTCAACATGCCCAAATTTCATTCTTTGGAACACTATGTTGAGATGATTTGCTTCCTTGGCACCACCGACAACTTCAACACTGAGATGTTCAAATGTCTCCACATTGACTTTGCTACAAAGGGATGGAGGGCATCAAACAAACACAACAAGTTTCCACAGATGACACATTGGCTCTCCTGCCAAGAAAATATTAAATTGTTCAATTGTGAACTGGCCTGGATACAGGAACAACAGGCTCTGAGCACAAAGAGTCAGTCTTTACAGCTTGAATCCATGAAGCAATCAGGTACCCCACCCAAAAAATCCAAAATTCTCCTTCCAAAATTCCCCACAACACCACAAAAACACCTTTCGGCAATCCAAAAAAGTCATAAAGTACCTCACTTTGAACAACATATTCGACAGCATATTGCCATGCTCAAGCCTGGCTCCACCCGGGCTGATGTGGAGTATGCAAAGATGCAGCCATTTGAGCATCTCAATGTGTACCACTCCTTCAAATTCATGCCAGAAAGTAGAGGAAGGAGTTGAGCAGAAAGATGTTATTAAAGCATCACCTCTCCATGGTGGAAGGTTTGACACAGTCATTGTACTAACAGGAGACACCGCAGAGAGCATGGGCCTTACTGGTGATGTGTTTCAAGTGTTTTTATTGTTGATCTAAGCAAACTCATTGTCCTATTTTTAGGTACTCGCGTTGCTTGAGTAAGAGTAATCTTCCAATTGCCTTCCGAGTTGAAAGCAAGTGGTTCGTTCAAAATACCCTCTCCTGCTTGGTGGCCGAAGACTGCACTCGCTTATGTTCAATGGTACACTAGCCCTACTCTGACATCTAGTGATCAAAAAGTCCATAATATAGCCAGCGTACATACTGCACCTTTAAAAGATGACGCCCCTCCTTGGTCTATCATACCTTTGGCCAATATCCATCAGTCTTGTATGCTTTTTCCAAATTTTGGTCAACAGCCTGTTCAGCAAACATGGACATCATAAAGCATACTGGATAAGGTTGATCATTTCTTTGTAAATAACTGGGTCTCTGTTTATACCTACAAGACTCTTTACAAGGAGTAGACTAGCGCATTGAAATACATTTTTAAACCTAGAGCAGCATGAGGAAACTTAAGCTAAGTATTGAGGTTATGCCATACCTGAGCTGGTTTAGGACCATTGAGGTTGAGTGAAGTAGATGTAACTGACTGGACTATGCTCAAGTTACACTAGGTTACCCCAGAGTAGCCTGGGTGGCTCAAGTGCCTTGAGTACAGGTCCTGTACTCAGGTTCACTTCAAGTTAGCTTGAGTAGAAAGTAAATTTCCTGATGGCCTGAGGGACGCCCCTCCCTCCCCTTATGGCTTGTGTTTGGAAGGAATGGAGAATAAGCTGGTAGATCAAGTGGTTGATCTGGTTGTGGAGTTGGCTATGGAGGTGGAGGTGGAGGTGGAGTTGGATCTTGTTTTGGTAATGGAGTTCGTTGTGGTGCAGGAGTGGGTTTCTGCAAAGATGAGGATGATGCTACTGGTATTTGGGTTGGAGTAGGAGCTGGTTTGGAGGATGATGATGCTTCCACTGAAGCTTTCTGTCTACCTGGATCTTCACTATGTCTTTTCTCCTGCCTTTTGGCTTTTGGATCCTTTATCCATGGCTCCTGATCTGGTTCCATTCAAGTACTGTAACTTGGATATTTCTTCTTGATTTCAGTATTGTATTGATTTGGGCAAGGTTGTTTATTGCATGGATCCCAAATTTTATCTTCTGGATCCCACCACCTGTTGCAGATTTCCTTTTCATCCACTAAATGTGATTGTAAAGCACAATTGGCTTTAGGGTCTGTGGCCTTCGGTGGTGGTAGTGGTAGTGGAGCAGGTACTGCTTTACTGGATGATGCAGTGGCTTGTGCAGTGGCTTGTCCTGATGTGGTTCTGCATGTCACTGCTGGTAGAGGCATAGGCTTCTGTGACATGAACAGGGGTTATAGTGATATGGTGTGTCAATGGTTAAGGCCAGTGCTCATAGCTTATTAGAGTTACTTTCCTAAATAGGAAGTCTGCATAGGACTTAGTAGTATGATCATGCAGATTAATGGGGATGAGAGGACAACTTGTGTATTTTACAGGGTATGGTACCCAGGCTTATATACAGTCCTATGTATGTATGATTCATTGGGCAAGTGGCTACTGCATGAATTTCTGTGGCTACTGTGCAAATGGTAAAGTGGATACAGCAAGAGATAGAGTGAAGACTGCAAGATAGTAGTAGTGGAGTGCATGGGATGGTGATACAAACAAGTGGAGACTATGAGAAAGTATTTCAGATATAGATGAAAATATACCTTTGATATTCCAACATGACATCATTACTAAGGGGAGTAGTTAAATCGGTTCAACCTGGTTTAACCAACTCCATTACTATGCTCTACTATAAGCATGGTTTAACCAGTTTAACCCAGTCATAGGGTTGGTCATGGGTATACCCCTGGTTATTTTTGTCCTGACCCATACCCCTACCCTCCGGACCCTTACCCGCAGTACCATGGGTTTTCACTGCGGTTTTTTCACTGGCAAGGGGCTGGAAGAAGGGATGAAGGACAAAAACCTTCAGAATCATTGTATAATATAAGTAAAAGCTCAAATATCACAGATTTTCTGCAATAGCAAGGCAGAAGATAAATTTTAAATTCTGCAGGTATGGAAGGCTTGCACCCCTACCCTTACCCGCAATACCCCTGCCCAAAATACCATGGGTATACCCATACCCATGACCAACACTACAGGCCAGTCATCAGCAAAACCTGTATTTTCCATTTTAATTTCAACAGCAGTACATAAAATTCCCAGCACTCCCAGAGCCAGCCAGTGCTTGCCAGTGCTGTCAAAAATATAAACTCAGACAACATTCTTTTTTAATTTCCACATAAGGCAATTTTGAGGCCTCTGGGAGCTCTGGCCAGTGCTAGCCACTTCATCTGTGTCCTGGAGCTCTGGGGCTCTGGAGACACTGTCCAGCACTTGCAAGAACTGGCCACATCATACATGTTTTGCTGATACAGTTAATTGAATTCCCTTTCTACATTCATCATTTGGTTTCTCACTAGATTGAAGAATGGTTTGACTGGTTGAACTTGGTTAAACTGTTTCTATATTTATTCATTTTGCTTATTGACTATACAATATGTTACAAGACATGTATTCAATGTTGCCTCTATAAAGGGCTGGTTCAGCCAGTTCAACCAAATTTTTTGTAGGCTGCCTCTGGTTCAACAGAGCTCATCTGGTTCCTGTTTCTATTTGGGCTGACATCAGCTCCTGCAAGGTTGCATCTGCATTGACAAAATGACCTACTCTCCCTCCACTGCCTCCTCTGCTTGTGTTGATGGTACAAGGACATGAATGAGTGTTACACTTACACTTCTACATGCATAAGCCTATATGAGGTTGAGCTGATGAAGGATAAAGGACAAGGGGTGGAATGTAATTTGGCTTGCTTTTTTTTGGTGTTGGTTTCATTTCAGTTTGAGCTGTGGGATAGGTGTATTGTATGTTGTGTCACTGTCGCAGATGAGAGAAAAGACCTAGAGGTGGCATGTAGGCATGGCAGAGGGATGTATCCCCCATATCCCATCTCGCCCACATCTGTATCCCTCTTGACCCCGCTTGCATGCCCCCCATGCTTGTCTAACTCACACTCCGCACCTCTCTGTTTGTCTCCGCCGCTGACAGATGGATGTGCCACCCACTCAGATGAAAACAAGTCAAGAAGGAAAGGATGGGTCTGTACATTGTTATCACACCATTGATGATATCTTGTGGTTGTTGGACTCTTGCTCGTTGTCATAGGATCAGACTGCTAGCCACTCCACATTGATTGTAGCGCTGCGTGCAGTGGCAGGTCCCCGACTCCCACCCCGGCGCTTACTAAGCAAATGAATTCATGCCGACAATGTGAGCAGTCTACAAGCAGTCTAAGTTCAAGTACCAGCAGAGAGATAACCAGTCATAGAAAACAACATTAAACAATTATGTGAATGAGAACAGGTACTAAGCGTCCTAATGAAGGAAACAGCCTAAACTTGAATTCATCAAAAGATCAATGAGACAGTGGACAATCATAGCTTCCGAACGCATCTCTTTTTCCAGCTTCTCTCCAGACACGCAAAAACCTGTCCTGCTCCAGTTGCAATCTCCAGTTGCAATCTCTGGAAGTGCCAGAAATGGCCCTCGAAGGAAATACCCCTATATAAATACAAACTCCTTGCACTCGTGGACAGGAATGGCTCAAAACTTCCAAAGATGATGATGCTATTATGCTAACCCCATTGTGAGCAAGCATGTCCCAAAAACTCGATAAGGATGAGATGTCAAACAAGGTGGCATCATCAACAATAAGGTACTTGAAGGCACGGCTGTCAATGAGTCTGCCAGCACGCAAGATCTGTGTTACAGCAACAGGAGAAGTTGCAAATACAAGATGTTTGCAGTGTTGCCGTTTGAACGATTTGTACATAGCCTGCATGAGGATCATCTTCCCTGCCCCAGACAAACCAGACACCAGTATGTGCACTGCATCTCCTAGTTGCATAAGCAGATGTGTCTCCCAATGTTCAGAATCTTTTTAGTGTCGCTCGATATCTGATAATGGCATGTTGAAGTGCATTCTTGAAAGAGATCGACTTAGATTAGGCTAAAGTATGTCTTTTACTGTGCAACTGATCGGGTTCAGAATTCAGATAATGAACAAGAAGGTCATTGAGAGATTGCATTGGATAGTCAATAACGGTCAATACCAGTGGCTATGGGTCAGAAGTGAAGTGGTAAACAGCCGCCATTGAACTGCGACACGGATGACAGAAAATGTATGACTGTCCAGTCCGCTGACCCGTCAAGATAAGCCATAAATAGGGGAACAGTCAGAGGAAATGACGGATTCTGCTTATAAAGATACAAGATAAGAAAACCAATTAACTAAATGCGGCCTTTTCGACTGTGGGAAGCTCGATCGCAGCAGACAAGGCACACCGCCAATGATCATGCTTCAGTCTGACTGAAGCATTGTGCGAAATGATTTAATTCAATACATACCAGAAACGTACTTTTTCAGGGTATTATGGAAAATTAATAGTTCCTAGAGCTTCCGAAGGAAATAAATTCAGACTGGCTGAAGCTCGGACTTTCCGCAAAGGGAAGAAATAACTTTTTTTGGACAGTACCTGAAGTAATCTACTTCAGCTGACTCGAAAACATAAATTACGGAAGTCGGCCGAAGTATTCCATTTCAGGACTGCTGAAATGGTGACCACTACCATTTCAGCAGTCCTGAAATGCAATGCTTCGGCCGGCTTCGGTAGTTGATGTTTTCGGGTCAGCTGAAGTTCATTGCTTCAGAATATGTGCGAAAAATATCATTTTGGACATTTACGGAAAGTTTGAGCTTCAATCAGTCTGAATTTATTTCCTTCTTAAGTGCTAAGAAATATTTACTCTCTATAATACCCTGAAAAAGTACAATTTCTCTATGTATTGAAATGATTTATTTCCCATAATGCTTCAGTCTGACTGAAGCATAATCATTGGTGGTGTGAGGCCCTTTCTCGGCACTTCTTTTGAGAGTCGGGGATTCTGTCTCTCCATCAGCCACCTTCGGAATCTCGAGTTTCCCACCTCAAACGACCTCTCTCAAGCGACAATGCCTTTCTTCATTGGACTCATTTGAGATCAGTTTCGGTTGATCTTGATTACCAGATTAGCTTTTGGATTGGATTTTCTTATTGTCGCCATCAAAAGGGTTCAAAATGGATAGTATCAATTGATACAGTATTTGTGAATCTACTATGCGTGTTGATGAGCTGCTACCCAGAACTTACATTTGTCCGATGTGCTATCAAATTCCAAATGACCAACGTCAACTGAAGCTCATTCCATCAACAGAACAATCTTCCCGTTTGCGCTATTCTCCTCCATACACCTATGAGCTTCCACAACATCTTTCAAGCTGAAGACTCTGCCACTTTGAACTTTGAGAATGCCATCTGCAACTTGTTGAAGAAGTTGTTTGAATGGCATCCTGACCGCAGCGTAAGATTATGCACAACGCATGTAAGTAATGTTTACTCACTCGAGAAAATCCTGAGGACCTCCCCCATATCTCGTCAAACACACACCATTCTCCGGAATCAACTCCATCGGATTCACTTCTTTCAGAATCCATTCATTCCCGACAATCCCACTCATGCAAACTATGCCACCTCCAACTGTGCATTTCAGTGAATCAGCAACAGTCGTAGTACCTACCAGTTCAAGGACTTTATTGAATTTTCGAGTTTCGGCCAGGTCAGAGGAGACCGAGCCAGTGTCTATGATAACTTCATCCGCTCCAGCATCTTTTAGTGAAGATTGCCTAGAAGGTTGTCGAGTAGTGGAACACACGACCAGTCCATGAGCTTTAGCGATTCCTAGAGCAGCTAATCCAACACTTGTGGTACCTCCACGGATCAGCAACCTCTCTCCCTTTTGGATCCTTAAAGCGGTGAAGAGACTCCCCCACGCAGTTTGTAACATTTCCGGTAAGGCACCAACCACCTCCCATGGCAATTTTTCGGAGCCAGCTGAGGAAGGAAGTGAAAGAAGTTGGTAAGCTGGAACAGAGCAATATTCGGCATAACCTCCATCAAAGGCACGTCCAAGGCCGCCCATGCAAGTGGCGACTGGGGAGCCGAGAGGTAAGGTTGGGTGAGCGGAAGCGGTGAGCCCAACGAGCTCGATACCAAGGATGCGGGGAAAGGAGATTCCAGGGGAGAGGCCTTGGCGAGTGTACATTTCCTGGCCACCAGCGTTTCAGATTGGATTTACAGCCAGTCGAGATGAAGTTTAAACTCACAGAACGGTTCAACCCGGCTGCCTTCACTTTGATCAACACTTGCCCTTCTTCCACCTTTGGCAAGGGTCTTTCCTCATATTTCAAGACCTCCGGGCCTCCAGGCTCGTACATGACGGCGGCTTTCATCATTTTGGGGAGTGAGGTTGTCATTCTTTTGGGCCCTCGAAAAGAGTTAAGAGAAAGGAAGGTCTTAGAGGCAAAGAACGTCATAGATCTTGAATTCAGCCGTGCCTTAAATAGTCCACCAGTGTAGTAATGTCGCTGACTCACTATTCATAATCACTGAGAAATTCACCGAGAAATTCGCCGGTAATACTGCTTTGTCTCGTGTTAGAACCACAGTGGCAAAGCTCTTCGGAGCACGGTGAGAGTTTTGTACAAGTGTCAACTAAATCGGAGCTATAGCAAACAGCTCCTTCGCGGATAATTCTATTGAACAACCCCGCTGGCGTTAGACAACCTCAAATAACCCTTACTAATTTCTGTCACGCCGGCTGTCCTCCGAACGCGTGTGTTCGTCGGGACTCGGCATCATTTCTTCCAAGTCAATACCCTCTGTCTAAAGCTCCAGTCTGCTCAACTCAAGTCTCATTCCACTTGAAGCAAAGATTTTTAGGGTTCGACGCGTCAGGTGCATGTGACCGACACATCGTATTTGAGTTGCGCTAGCATGTTATTTTACCACCGATACACAGACGCGCGACTTGAATGCATCATGCTACCAGTGACGACGCAAATAGTATAACCTACAAAGTACCTACTACATGAATAGGTTGTGGATATCCGGTATTTGTTTACTCGAAGGCGTCACAGCATGATATAGCTACAGCTGTAGTAAGGCATTAAAGCAACTAGTAAGCAAGTGCTTGTATAAGAGTAAAGTCCAAGCGGAATCGCTAGTGACCTTAGTGTGACCCGCTGGGACTCCGGTGTGACGTCCAGAGTCTTGAGGGTTGTTACTTGCGAACAACCCCTCCAACAGGGTTGTTCGGAAGAATAATCCCCTTCGCATCCAGATGCTCTAAGTGGTCTCTTGTCTGGAATCCCGCCACTCGAATCAATGCTGTCTTTCTGTCTTACCTTGGGTTCCAGAATTCATCTTGCATTCGTTTGCCTGTTAATTTATATATATATATTTAAGGACATACGCATTGAATTATTATTTTCAGAGCCCAATTGAAAACTTTTCTTTTGCACATCTGTATAAAGTTCTAAATTCAGAAGGTTGGAATTTAATTTATTCATCAGTCTATTGAAATATTCATCTTCAAATTTTTTCTGAACAAGTACATTTCGCATAGGTATTGAAATAATTTATTTCCCAATATGCTTACAGTGACCGTATAAATACGGCCGTAAAAGGTATCCTCAGACACTCTTTACGGTACGGTTACGGTGTGGATCCCTAGCTTTCTTGCTACAGTAGGCAACAAAAAGGTATTTTTATCTTTATTTCAAAGACGTGAGGTCCGGGTTGATTTTCAGCAGCAGGACATCCACACATAATGGGTAAAATCATCGACAACTGTGAGGTCAAGGCAAACTGTGCGGGGCTAATGTGGTTGAGCACTACCGAAGCTATGGATACAATGTATTGTACCGTAGAGAATAGCGATAAAGAGCAGCACCGAGCAATTGCTGCCTAAGGTCTGGCCAGCCGCCTGCAAAAGGGCAGTTTCTTCAGGGGTCATAGCAGCAGGAGAAGATATCGAGCTGGGGACTCAACTGGTTCTAAAGTATCAATCTTTTATAATGGGGTATTTGGAATTACGAAACACCTACCAATAATATGAAAATTCCCAACTTTCAGTAGATCCTGGAGCAAGCCTAATTCTGTCCATTACCGATTGTTGCGGATACAAAAGCTGTTATAATTACTGACCAATGAGTACTGCGGTGTCTGTGCATTCATTCCATCCTCCTGCCGCCGAATAATAGGAATCGCGGTAAAGTTGATGAAGGTTACCAATCTACAATGGGCGACAATACAGTAGAGAAGATCATCTCTTCGAACTCTTCCTTGTTCGCTTCAGCGACTATCTGGGATTTGCAGCTCTTGGGTCTTATTCTACCGTTGACCACAAATGTTGCTACAGCTCCTATTGCATCTCGAACATAGTGTGTACTATTTTTACTGCGCTCCATTATCAAGTTGCTGATGCCTATCTTTGATCATCTCGTACCGTGGTTTCATGAAAGCAAATTTTAGCCTGGGGCGTTCGGCGTTCGAAAACTGGGTCAATTTTGAGTCTGGACAGAATTTGGAGTTGTGTATTGCGTGATTCAGGCGAACAAATCTTCTTTTTTCCAGACCTATATTTATTTACGAGTACTCTTGTCAACTTGAAGGCTATCGACGTGACCTTGACAAGGAGTATTTGTCGATCTACTATACGGGTTAAACGCTCCTCCTGCCCCAATATAAAAGTTGAGCTGCGGAAAACGGGAATAGGAATCAGATACAGATGGGGATAACAACGTTGCCATTTCAGCCCACAATTTTTATCCCGAATGTTGTAACTCCTTGTATTTCATTCCTTCCCTCTGAGCGTCCAGATCTTTCAAGGCTCAAGTCTTGCTATATCCGCATTGGTAGTAGAGCCCGATTCCGTTTTGAGCCCTTTTGAGTCGACAACAAGAAAATCCAAGCCAAAGGCTAATCTGGTGATCAAGGTCGATTAAACTGATCTCGAATGAGTCCAATGAAGAAGGTGGTGTCTCTCTCGAGGTCGTAGATAATCCACTTGAACACCGAGGAGATCGGGGCGCCGAAGACACTGGGCTGGGTCCAAATTTTGGCGGTTGCAAAAGAATGCGAAATGGCTTATGATTGATAAGATTTGGCACCAGATTTAGTGCATTTGATAAACCATATTTGGCTAATCCAAAACTTGATGCGAAAGACATTCTTTTGCCCCAGAAAAATACAAGGCAAGCTAATGTCTTTTGCAACTGCAAAATAGTAGTCAAGGTGATTTGTATTAGTTGCTAGGCCTACTGTTTTGCAGCTGCAAAAGATGTTAGCTTGCCTTGTATTTTTCTGGGGCAAAAGAATGTCTTTCGCATCAAGTTTTGGATTAGCCAAATATGGTTTATCAAATGCACTGAATCTGGTACCAAATCTAATCATTTACAAGCCGTTTCGCATTATCTTTTGCAACCGCCAAAATTTGATCCCGGCCCAGTGAGAATGGCTGATGGAGAGATTGAATCAACGTGGAGTGGCTAGCAGCAATGTGTGTCTGATCATACGAGGACGAGGACGAGTCCGACAAGTAAAAGGTATTGTAAGGATGCCGATGATGCTGACAAGCGTCTGGTTTGTACAGACCTGTCTGTTCCCGATACAACAGACTCTCTTTCCTGTGTCGGTATAGGATCAGATCAGGTGCATGTCCGTCTGTGGGCAGCGGAGACAAACAGAGCGGTGGTGCGAGTCGTGGGCTAGAGATGCAATGTAGGGCTGTGGGCTTGTGGATGCAAGGGGGATATAGATGTGAGCGAGAAGAGGATGTGGGCGTGAGATTGGATGTGAATGATACATCCATTCTGCTACGTCTACATCCCACCTCCATGTCTTCTCTCACGTCTTGATATGTATAATGACAACGACGCAATGTACAGATCCACAGGATCATACACCTATTCCATGGCTCAAACTGAAATGAAACCAATACCGAAAAGAAGAAGGTAGGTCATTTTGTCAATGAGGATGCAAGAGCCGAAATTAGTCCAACTAGAAAGACAAAACGAAATGCAGGGAAGAGATGTAATTGTAGAGTATGTTGCGTCACAGCTTTATACCTCCGACATGGACAACTCCAAAGCAATTATTCATCATGCATATGAAACCCACCACGACGACGTAGGAAGTCATTCCAATCAGTCAATCGTCCAATTCCGCTCCTGTAGTCTACCCTGACTCTTCAATCAGCAAGCCTCCAGTGTTCCACTCGCCTATCCTCCGTCCCGAGTTCTCCAGCTGCATGAACAGTAAAAGTTGAAAGCTGAACACAGACCAGCGGCGGGAGTGTAACTACAGTGGAGTCGAGATGGAAAACGAGTGAGATTAGGAGTGAGCGTCAGCTCTGATAGAGCTAGACATCTGGAATACGGAGGACGCGGAGGAGCGGATGGGCTGGAGGAGGAGGAGGAATAATAGGCCTATCGCAAGCCCATCCAGCAGTATAAGACGGAACCGGAGCTCAATCCCAAGCACAAATGAGGAGTAAGGAGGCGGAGGCGGAGGTGTACCCAGCGCTTCACCAGATCCAGATTGGATAACTGCTTTCTGACAACGATGATTACTATGTCAGTTGGTTGGTCCAAGGCGGGGTTTAGAGGTCAATCTAGGTGTACAACTGAATAGTTGCATCAACGAAAGTCTATACCATCCTACAAGAGTAACTGATATAAGTCGATTTTTCCTCAACAAAAGCCAAAAAAAAAGCACATGTACGCACCTAGTAAGAAGACCAGTCTCTGGAGAACCTATTTTTTCCTGCCGTAGACGATGTCTATGGTACTTAGGACCCAAAATCCGACGATAAGGCACAATGTACAAACGCTAAATCAGAGACAGATGAGTCTGATGTGACCACCACTGTATTCCAAGCTTGAAATGCTGAGTCGAGCCTAGTCGAAGGATTCGGAGCACGATGGAGATGGAGTAAAGTGCGGGTGGGTAATTCCGCCTCGGAAGGGAGTGTTAGGCAGGTCTAAATCGTCGTGGAATGGCGTAAAGCCAGGCATCGTTGCCGGCATGTTGAAAGAATCACCATAATTTCTATGGAATAAGGCGGAGATCATGGGGCCAGAGATCTCCTAAGGTGAAGAGTTTGTTCTGAGGATTGAGAGCTTTTTCAAAGAGGGCAAAAGGTAAGCTGTTTGTTTCGGAGAACAGGCAGGAGTGGGCGCGACACGTGAATTAGGCGTTCGTTCATAAGCGCCCTAACCCAGTTTTTCTTTCAACTTCTCCAGGACGCGTCAAAGGCTCTGCAGAAATACTTGATGATTCACTTCAGTCACTGCAAGTAACAAAATAAAATACAATCCAGGCAACCTTGAACACATCCCTGTTTCGAAAAGTAATTGCTCGACTCGAGTTTACACTTTACACGACCTTCACGCTGTTGATCCAGGTGAGCTTTACACTGTTATTCTCGTCTTTCATTCAAGTTTCGCTGCTAACCCAGTGATCAAGCGCCGATGGATAGCTTCCACACTATCCACGTAATCCTCTTCTATCCATGTATCTACCAACCTTTCTCCCGGTACAGTCCCACTTCAGGCAACCACTATATATGACCTAGTTAGGATAGAAAACTGATGTACCTAAACTGTCCTAAGAGGTTACTTTTTTGGGCATTCTGCCCAGCCAATATTTCAGTGAGGCAGCTGCCCACCTGTGCTCAATTTTACCAGGCAGCAGCCCACCAATCCTGTCTTGATCAAAATCACTGCCCTGCCTACCAGGCAGCTGCCTGGTCAGGGCTGAGCAGCTGCCCAGGTTGTCACATGTCACAGGTGTCTGGGGTCCCTCTGGGCAGCTGCCTGCCATTTTTCACCAATTTGGTCCTGGGTTCCTCCCATCATTTTTTCATATTTTTTCATTAATTTCATGAGTAGAGACATTATCTTACTGACACAATAATACCTGATATTTCAGGGCAGCTGCCTATGTTGCTGGCCATGGATCTGACCATTGATGACCTTATTGCTTATTGCCCACCTTAGTTAGTGCCACACTATATGTATACATAATATCTATATTACCAAAGATACCAACAGATAAGTATATACATAATCTGGGGCAGTTACCCACCTTAGTTAGTGCCACACTATATGTATACATGATATTTATATCCCCAAAGATACCAACATATAAGTATATACATAATCTGGGGCAGCTGCCCACCTTAGTTAGTGCTACACTATATATATCAACAAAGATACCAATAAATCCCACTCAAGTTTGTATATGGGGCAGCTGCCCACTCAAGTTGGTATATGGGGCAGCTGCCCACTCAAGTTGGTAGATGGGGCAGCTGCCCACTCAAGTCAGTGTATAGGGCAGCTGCCCACCTTACTTAGTAGATCACAACATAGGCTATGTACATAGGCAGCTGGCCACATTACTGATTACTGTGGGCAGCTGCCCCAAGTATCAGGTATTTGGGGCAGCTGCCCACCTTCATCCTAATCATTTTTAAGATTTATGTGAAAATATACCAACACACATAGGCAGCTGCCCATCTAAGTTGGTACTTGGGGCAGCTGCTCATCCAAGTTGGTACTTGGGGCAGCTGCCCACTTAAGTTGGTATATGGGGCAGCTGCCTACTCAAGTTGGTATATGGGGTAGCTGCCCACTCAAGTCAGTGTATAGGGCAGCTGCCCACCTTACTTGTAGATCACAATATATTGATGTAAGAATAACAAAGAATGACCAAGCTGGGGATTGAACCCAGGCCCCTGCCAAACCGGGTGCAGTGCTCTAACCACTGAGCTACTTGACCATATTCAATGGATGTGGATTCATTTCCAACAATTGATAATTACAAGTCAAATATATTCATACAAGCATAAACTACCTAAGTAACAGCTACCTAAGTACATTGACATATTCAACAGATGCACAATACTATCCTAAGATGACATAACACTTAAGGGTTCATTCGGTAGTTTCCGCAGTTCCGTTCTACACATGGGAAGCAGAAATCGGATGGCAGTCCGGTGACTCGGCAGGCCCACGGCAACCATCATATTGTAGGTTTAATCAATTAAAGTGCTAGGGTGCCAACATCTTGCTTGCAATCTCTGGCAAGTCCTTTCAAGGCTAATACCGCTGCACGGCGGTCAGCAAGAAGCGTAGCAGGCCAAATTCAGTTGCTGAGCCTTCCTACGGTATTGGTTGCCATCTGGGGTGCCCCGGTTGGCCCTCTAAGGGCAACATAACTTAGCTTCCTCTGCTAGCCCCACCTACACCCCCACGTGAAAGGTCATGTGCTTTGTGGATAACTGTGAAGGGTCCGGGCCCACTCAGTACTCAGTATACTTGTGCTCCGTAACTTCAAAATAATATATTTGAACTACATGGTCAGAGTGTACACTCTATCAGACTCTAAAATACTAATCTATGAATTATTTCTAGCAGGAGCCTTGTAAAACATCACAGCGCTTGACTCAGCATCCCAAGTATGAGGGTTCTGGCTGCAAGTCGGAGTCAAGTTGTACTGGTGTTCTTGCTTCAAACACTGCATTGAACATTGTTATCATCACTGTTCTGTTTGCTTCCGCTTCTGTCTGCAATTTTTTTTTGCTTTTTGCTTTCTGATCAAGACATTTTCTGCAGGTTTTGAGTCCATAATCATTGAGTAGCACGGTTTTGCACCAGGGCTTAGTGCCACAAACATGCAGGAGAACTTAGGAGTGGACATGGTTGAAGCAAAGGAGCATCTACCACTAGCACTGGCCATTGTTCCCCAAATCCATGTTTCACACGCTTACTATGGACACTCTCCATGGCTGTTCAATCTGTTACTCACTTTCATTGACCAGAACTAGCTAGCATAGCGCAGATAAACTATCAAGCTATATTTCAAGCACATCTTACAGTATAAAACATTATTACATTTATAGCTTTATAGCTTTTAGTAACAGGCTGATGCATCAAGATGTGCAAAGGATGGGACATGCTGTGCAAAAATGTCACTCCCACATGATAGGTGTAGGAGGGGCGAGCTGCGCTAGCTACATAAGTTTGAGATAGAAAGTCCATCGAGGTTGTTGACGAGAGGTCCGGAACAAAAGCACTTGAAAAAGGTGCTAATATCATGTAGTGATGTATTTTCAGCTTTGACCTTCCAAGCTCAATGACTGCGTCTGCTGCGATTTGGATTTGCAGCAGATATGCACATATTTTTATTTCTAGGAATGGCCCTTTTCACTGGAACAACTCTAGCCTGTTATTCAAACACTCTAGTCAATAGTTGTCACTTCTCAAAGTTCCTTGTTTGTCAAAGTGGAAATTGTCTATTGGGCTTCCAATTTCGGAACGCTCTTGTTTTTGACAGGAATTTCCATTTTCAGGGAATCTTCCATGATGACACTTGACGTACATGTGAGATTCCAACAAACTTATGCATCATCAAAATGAGAATTTAAGAATGAACATCATAGAAGCACAAGTATAGCATAGCAGTAATCTTAGTTTCAGTTTTCAGTTTTTTCAAACAGTAACACCACTAAGGAAAAGAAGTTTGAGTCTAGTTCCAACACCCGTTGTCCTGGTCCCTGATAAGTATCCCAAGCACTCCGGATTCCCTCCCCCTCCCCCTCTGTTAATGCACTCCCTTATCATACAAACAATGAAGGTTGAACTGAGAAGGAGCGAGCGTTAAATAAATGATTCGACAAAACATGAAGATAATAAGTAGCATTATGCACCTTGTTTAAAAAATTTACATCACAAGGCAACTGGAAAGAGGAAAACATTGAATGCTCTCTCAGCTGCAAACAAGTAACCAGAGAAAATAGGTTACGCACAAGTAACTAACAAAAAAAAATATTCAAATATTTAGCAGCAAGAAAATCGTAGATCATATCACATACCGGTAACTGTGGAGAGCAGGACAAACACAGGAGGTTAGTAGCAAGTACTATGAAGTGGTAGAAATGAACATGTTGTACCTATCTCAACTAATCAAAAATGAACCGCAATGGTTAGCAATGAGCAGCAGGTCTTGAAAAGATATTACATATGGTCTGAAGTTAAGACGTCTAAGAAGGAAAAAGCAAAAGTTATTAGTTCAAGTCTGTATGTAAGTAGTAATGAAAACAAAATACTCACCTATAATGCTGAGAATATCTAGCAAGAAGAAACCCAAAGCCTGTTAGCTGCATTGGGCAAGTAGGAAAACATGTTACATACCTCCGGCTGAGGAGAAACAATGCACAATAGTAAGCAACGAGTCTTCCAAAGCATTTGATCCAAACATACCAGTGTCTTCAATAACTGGCAAGAAGAAATTTTACAAAGTTTATTATCACCACATTCGTAAGTCGTACAACACATTTCTTACCAGTCTCCACTGAGCCAAAGCAAACAGGAATTATGTCAGTATCATCATGAGCAACTTTCTGGAAAAAAGAAAGAAAGAAAAGAAATGTACTCAGAGAAGTAAGAGTCAGGGTTGCATCCTGAGGGGCGGGCTAGGCGAAACGAATGCAACAGCAAAAGCCGCAATAATGAGGGGACACATTTGAGTTGCATGTTCAACACAGAGAAGAGTAGTGGAGCTGCTGAAGGAGGATCTCCTTGTTGAATTAAAAAGTGTCTAAAAAAGAGAAAGAAAGTTCCTTGACAAGAAACTGTTCTACTGGTGGCTGGCTACCGGCAAAGAAGGGTCTGTGCAAAGCGTTGTACAATGCACAGAGGTACTCTGTTGCTTTTTTGATTTCTGTGCAGTTTGAAAGATCAATATTCCAAAAACATCGACACGCTTTGCGGGGATGCATACCTGATGAACACCATACCATTGCCCAACCTTGGTCATATCCACCAAAGTGCTGACTTTCTGATGGTTCCGAAGCGTGGAGTTAAACCGAGTAAATCGAGAGCCTGTGCACTCATCCACCATTGAGTTTGCAAGTGCCGAGTAGGCTTTTTTCCCGAGATACTGGAGAGAATAAATAAATTAGTTAACAGCAATAATTCATTGTCACTGAGAATTTACCGCCAAAGTTCGAGCCTTGGGATGCATTCCTAATTCTGTCCACCATTCGAGAACAGACTTCTCCCCAACCGGGTCCGAGAACGGATATTCACTCGAGAGTAGGCTAAGAGCTGTGAGACAATCTCTTCGGTTAAGACCTTAGCGCTTTTCACTTGAGTCATTAATGGTGCAAGACTGGAATTCGATGGATTTTTTTCCATAATTCAAATTCACACCGTAAGACTTCCTTGAGTGCTTTCTTCACATGTCAATAAGCCTTCGGGTTCGGAGTTTGGTCAGCCTCAAGGTCAGATAGAGATTGCAAAGAGGTGCGGGCTGGAAGCGTGACGGTTGGGACTGGTATAATACTCGGTGATGACCCTATGAGAAGATCGGAGCAAACATAACCTGAGAAACATCAGAAGGTGACTCTAATGAGAACACAATGTACGTACAAGGATCCAAGGAGAAAGCCGTGAATTAAGGATCATCTGGAGTCTGCTCAATGAACTGCCTGTAGCAGAAATTGAAGATACGGATGATTTTACGAGCCAACTCAGGCTCAATTTCCGTCTCTGCAGTATCGCGCTCAAAAAGCTCTTTGAGTTTGGCACCCATAGCAAGCCAGAACAGGAAGACGTGGGCTGCATTGGTTTTCGCAGATTCAAGAGCCCAGAGCGAGTGCACCAAAGGGTCGATGATTTGGATGTACTGGGCAAGAGAAAGTTGGAATAGGGTACCTTTGTGTCTACCCGTAAATGTCTCAACAACGTCCTTATTCTAGTTATGCATGTAAGCTGCTACAAAGTATAAGATTCAATGAACAAACGACAACTGAGCTTGAAATTGATAGCCTTATCCAAAGTCAGATCATCGAATGACCGGGAAACAGCGCTACGGCCGCGCTGTAATGCGTTGCAAACGAGTCCTTTCCGATGGTGACAAGCCCCTTAGTTATACCCTCCTCTTTTCGTAGAGCTTCAACCTTCTTTGTTGAGGAGTCTGAATGGCTAAAGTGTCGAATAGTAGCCTTCAGAATATCAATCATCTGAAATCCCGGGAAAAAATCATCTGGTGAATGTAACAGAGTATACCAAAATATTTCTCACCGGTCTGAACTCTTCAAGCTTTGTGATATCACCAATCATTAGCAGAATTATGGTGGCAGGAATCCGGAAACACCGATAAGATAGGATGCTCGATTTTTGCAAGCTCCCTACCCTTTTTTGTGTTTCCCGTGCTATCGGAGCATAAATTACTTGTGCGCTCTTGTCCAACTTCATCGAGTGCCTAAATTTGATTTAGTAGTGACTTCTACAGGTTGTACATAAAGACATTACCCTGAAAATATGATCTTTCACCCAAACATGATCATGGCTTGCTGTAGTATCTTCATAGCTGCAGAAAAGGAAGGTTTGACGATCAGGAGTGGTGAAGTGGCCCGTATAAACGGACTCATGACCTCGAGTGTTGTTCCCATCAAAGGTGAAGGTGAGATTGTGATGATTACGCAGTATCTTGACCGTTTGTTGGTGAACAAGTGCAGCCTCTCTCGGAATGTGTTTATTACGGAAGGTCGACGACGATGTGACCTTGTATTTCGGATTGGCAACGGTCATAAATTCTTGCCATTCATCAGAATCTAAGATGTTTGGAACGAGACCACAAACACAAATCAGCTTCATAATGCAATGGTCAAGTTTTTCCTGCAATTCCGTTTTGCCTGCCTTTGTAAAATCAACAAAGATACTACCCAACTTCATTTCAGGTGCAGAAGCAGTTGTCGTTGATGTTGCAGTAGTAGATCCAGTAGCCTTGGCGGCAGGTCCCGCCGCTGTGTGTGTAACCCTTGCTCCGAGTGCACCTCCTGCCTGAAGTGAAACAGTGTAATTCTTATCCTCCAAGGAAAGATGCTTGCATTCAGCTGTGTGCCTAAGGATACGATCCTCCGCAGCATTTCCGTCCTGGAGCCACAAGCACTTTTCGGCAGCACAGCCAAAGTGACTGGAGTTGTCAATGGTGCTAACGTATTTCACAGCAAGGCGTGCAATACTCGGTTTTCCCTTTGCTCCTTTCCCAGAAGCTTTTGCTTTCAGAATCAAATTGTCAAAATGCGTAGACAACTTGCGGCACTGCGGTCAAACTTTTCAGATGACAGGGAGTATTCTCTCGACATACGGACTTACTTTGGTCATATAATCTTCCTCAGGATCAGAAGTATCCTGACTATATTCTTTCCGTTTCCTATACCGCTCTGATATGGTAGCAGGAATATCAGGTAGCTGTGACAAAAAAAAATCAGAACAATGAAAGTATGTTATACAAGAATAGAAGGTAATGATGTATACTTACCTCTTCGTCATGGGGCACAAATGCCACATACTGTACAACTTGGCCAACACTGTGATGAGTTTGACAACATCATAGCAAAGAACTGCACCATATTCTGCAAGGAGGGCAGCATCTTCTGGACTCAGACTCTTAGTAAGAGCAGTAGAGTACAGAAGGAAGGCTCAATTTCTTGAGGATCGTGCAGGTTGTTTTTTGTATATTTATAGACCTACAAGATTCGTTTGAATTGGGACCGCTTTGACCGCTTTGGCCTTTACTTGTCGTCTATTTTATCTTTTACATCCAGTTTCAAATTCGAAAGGATGAGACTCCGACGAGGAACAAGAAGATGAGCGTGGCGTCCTTCACTAGCGTATCTAGAACAACATTCGCACCATGTGATTCAGCTCAGCCGTGATTCCGGTATTCCGTTGATTCAATGATTGCACCGGACCGGTGCAACCATCTCTCTCCGTATCACCATTTTCCGCCGTTTTATGACACTATCTCCCTCACTTCCCATTCTTTGACACCTTCATCATCATCGTTTGACTTCGTCTCGGGATTCTGTGATGACGCATGCGTTCCCAACGTAACATTACGTCAAGTCAGTGTTTATATCACCTATCCACATCCTCATTCTCACCTCTGTCTTCATCTTCATTTTCTTTGCAGCAGCTGTCACGTCAAACCGGACCCGGTCATTGTACAATTCCCAGATGCTGGAGATACAGAAGCAGGCAACCAACACTTTGTACGTGTCTATCTTTAATTGTTTGTACCGACTACCGTGACAACTGCAGTACCGACGGACCCATACACAGAAAGTAACAAAAATCTGCTTGGCAGATTTTTGGACTGATACACAAGCAATTGGTCCATGTTTCAATGACACTGAAAGCCAGACTGAAACACAGATTCACAGCCAAGTGGAAACTCTGACTGAAAAGGGATAATTCGGCCCACAATTCAATACAGATGATATAGCTTCTGAAAATCTAGAGTTCAGGGGGCCTGATTCTTGTACTGATTCTAGTATTTTCATCTGTACAATTAATATGATTGAAATTAGAGATTTTGCTTTGTATGAATAGGCAGACAAATAATGAATAATCAGTCCTGTCAACTCCTCTACTGAAATGACAGAAATCAGTAAGTAATTCAATATCCATGAAAGTTGAACTGAAAAATGGGTTTTCAATATGACTGAAAGGCTGCTGGTGGCCTTTCATTTATGTTGAAAATCTGTTTTTCAGCCCAAATTTCATATGTATTGAATTACTTACTGATTTCTGGTATTTCAGTAGCATAATTAACAAGACTGATTTTTCTGTAAACATCCACATATTCATCTAGAGTGAAACATGTAATTTCAGTTATAATTATTATACAGAAGAAAATACTACATTCAGTATGTGAATCAAGCCCCCTGAGCTCTAGATTTCACAAGTTATATCATCTGTATTGAATTGTGGGCCAAATCATCCCTTTTCAGTCAGAGTTTCCACCTGGGTGAAAATCTGTGTTTTGGTCTGGGTTTCAATGTGATTGAAACATGGACCAATTGCTTGTGTATCAGTCCCAAAATCTGCCGAGCAGATTTTTGTTACTTTCTGGTGTGATATCCAAACCTGGAGGAAGGAATGCAGATTGCATGAAGGCGGTATTGAGGTCGCTGAGGATGGAGACTATGATATTGAGTTTGAATATGATGCAGATGGTCTTCTGATTGAGCATCTAGATAGTCTTACAATACCAGGGAAATGCAGAATAATATAGGCACTGTAGAGTAGTATGTACCAGAGTACTATGTAAATTTTATCTTCTTCAACTTAAAAAATGACTGGGTGAAACAAGGTGGGCAGCTCAAGGGCAGCTGCTCCAAGTACCAGCTTGGGTGGGCAGCTGCCCCAAGTACCAACTTGGGTGGGCAGCTGCCCCAAGTACCAACTTAGATGGGCAGCTGCCTATGTGTGTTGGTATATTTTCACATAAATCTTAAAAATGATTAGGATGAAGGTGGGCAGCTGCCCACAGTAATCGGTAATGTGGCCAGCTGCCTATGTACATAGCCTATGTTGGTATATTTTTATTTAAATATATGTCTTATATATATATTTATAGTGTAGCACTAACTAAGATGGGCAGCTGCCCACAGCAATAATTCATATATGATTGTATCCCTTCATTGATATATATATTACAAGTACCAGTGTGGGTTTGCTGTTGATCAGGTAAATCCACTAAGGTCTTGGGATATACTAATGTGGCCATATTCATTATTGGTGTTGTATATGTAATGAAGGATAAGGTCATCCATCGCTGGATCCATGGCCAGGAATATGGGAAGCTGCCTTGAAATATCAAGTAGTATTGTGTTATTAAGATAATGTATGTACTCGTAAAATTAATGAAAAATATATGAAAAAATGATAGGGGGGAATTCAGGACCAAATTGGTGAAAAATGGCAGGCAGCTGCCCAGAGGGACCCCAGACACCTGTGACATGTGACAACTTGGGCAGCTGCCCAGCCATGACCAGGCAGCTGCCTGGTAGGCAGGGCAGTGATTTTGATCAAGACAGGATTGATGGGTTGCTGCCTGGAAAAATTGAGTACAGGTGGGCAGCTGCCTCACTGATATATTGGCTGGGCAGAATGCCCAAAAAAGTAACCTCTTAGGATAGTTTAGGTACATCAGTTTTCTATCCTAACTAGGTCATATATAGTGGTTGCCTGAAGTGGTATCATGATTGAACAAGCTGTCATACAAAGTACTGTCTTCTCTGTCAAGTTAATTGCTACTACAAACCAATGTATCTTTTTAGCATTTATTGGGATGAGGATTAGATGGGACTTCAAGAGTTCTTTGATCTAAAATATAGACAGCTGAGATTCTTGGGGGTTCATTATTATAAACTATACAAAGCTTACCTTCTTTGTATATCATTACTATATTCTGAAAGTATTTCTCCATGTCTCAATAAGGCCCCACAGATAGGTATTAAGCATGGTGATGTCCTTTGGAGTCTCACTATGGTCTGCACATACATATATATTAGATGCATGTATATGAGAATAATTTCTCTTGAATCAAAGGGACATCACATTATGCTGGGGAAAATAGTGTTTCTGTGATTTTTAAGGCAAAAAAAATCATGACAAAGGTTTACAATATTGAATTGCATTGGCCTCTGTTCCAGTCTTGAAATCATGACTGTCAAAGTGCTCTTGCTTATAAACTGAGTAGAAAAAAATAAAAGTTAATTTTAATTTTACTAGTAGAGTACTCACAGGTATCAATGGCATTGGTCTCAAGCTTCTCATTGTTGGTCTTGAGCTCCCCGTTGTTGGCCTTGAGTTTCTCATCATTGGTGTTTGCTAAGTATACAAAATAAAATGTTACTTTTGTATAGCTTATTTGCCTATCATCTTAACTACCTTTGTTTCCTTCCTTGTCTTCCGAGACTAAGGGAAAAAAAATATAAGTTAAACATTTGAAAGGTTCCTAATAAATATATGGACATCACTTACTTTCTTCCAAGAATGTATTTTGCATCCCTCTAACAACTTTCTCAATGCTTTTCAAGGCCTCTTGAGTAATCTCCTGTAACTTTCACTAGGTTCAGGATCCATTACAGTGCTCCACAGTTGCTCTCAAGTAAAATATTATTAATTTTAGGGCAATATAATAAAGGTTATGAACTGACTTACCTGAAAAGTGAAGCAGATGTTTGTAGGATTGATGATGTCTCACAGGTTGTAGTGGGCTCCACTACTTGCGTAGTTTCCGCCCTTTGCACATGATACTCCCATGTCCAAAAGGAGAAGAATGCTCAGTAATAAACAATAAGTGCTCTGAAAATTAATATTTGCCACCGTGCCTCTGGCCGATCCGCCAGTCAGGCCACGTCACTATTAATTGCTGTCATCATTGAAGCTGTCACCAAGCACGCTAGCAAGAAAAACACAAATAAAACTGCTTTATTGAGTATATTACGGTGTGTAGTACTGATAGCTATGAAGTAATGGTGGCTGGGATTGAGACAAAAAGGTAGGAGGAGCGATATTGCTCTGGGGATAGTACATTACAGGTGGTAATGTTGTAGGAGATGGAATACTAGGCGAAATCATTGAAGATAGTGCTGGAGGATGAGGAGAAGCCATTGGTAATGAAGAAGGGTTTGGTTGATTCAAAGCTCGGTACTTTTCCTGTAGTCGAGCAATAACAGATTCATTAGTACCGTTAGCTTTAACATCATATACCTTGCATAGCTTATTCAAGGTTGCATGCAAAAGGCAGCAGAGTGCTGCTGTGTCATCGATATTGATATGTTAAAGGTCTGGGGAACAGATGGAACAGCGGTGGCAGGTATTTGCAAAAGCTGGACAGGCACTGCTTGCGAAATCTTTGTGACCTTGGATCTGGAAAAAAACGCGAAAATGTGAATAATAGAATGTTGAAATGAATCAGTTGTGCACCTTAAAGATACCTTTGCATCAGGCTTTGCGCTTGAGCCTGACTGCTCTCCACCAGCATAAGCATCTGTATGCTTTCTCTTCTTTGATCCCTTCACCTCAACACCTATAACATCGGCCGTTTCACGCCAGGAGCCTTGATTTGGTGCGACTTTCTTTCTTGGTGGTAAAAAAGTCTTGTCGAAGTGTTCAAGTTCTTCAATTACATGGGATAGCTGGATTTGAAGAGCTCAGAGAGATGGTGTAATGGCAGGCGGATTTTGTCGGAATGAAATTGTCAAGGATGAGAGTTTCGAAGTAATTTTGTAGAAGAACGTTTGCTCTTCAGTGTTGGATGTAGAAGAGTGAGGAGCCTCTGGGTCACATGCATTTGAGTTTGATTGAGACACGTCGCTGTCAGATGGGCCTGGAATGCAAATGAGAGCAGAGGGAGGGACCGACTTCACTGTCTCTGGAAACACATGTCGGACTGCACAGATGTGCTTGCAGAAGTAAATGATGGGAAAGGAGATACAAGTGCATTCCGACAGCTCTGTGTCAACACGGATACCAAACCTCCGAGTCAGATTGTGACTGAACATTAAAAGCAGTCGGAGACTGAGTTCCATCTTCAAGCTTTTCTGGAGTAATGGCTGAAGCTGGAATAGACTCGGCTCTTTTCTCGATTGCATTGTGCTCTTTAACCTCGAGATTGACACCTTCAAATCCAAACTTCTGATGGTGGTGACAATGGAGGAAATAAGGGATAGCACGATCAACAAGAATGTAGAGAAGATGGTCGAGGCAACGGTTTCTCTTTCCTTCAAGAAATTTCCCTTCAGTAAATGGTGCCACCTGCGATTTCCATCTGTCAGACAATAGATCCGGTAATGTATAGAAAACCTACACTTCAACAAGCATATTTGTGTCACATAGAACAAAGATGTTCTGGTCTTGTCTATAGATAGCAGACCAGGTGTGTTCAACCAATGCTTTTCAAAGTAAACTATCAAGCTCGGAGGAGCTAAAAGCTTGATCTTTTCCCAATAAGCATCAAACTCAGCCTTTATTGCTACTCGTATCCACTTCTTTAGCAACTCCCATAGTTCCAGGTAATGCAAAGTCACAAAATGCTGTTGCCATGCATGGAGTACATGCCACCAGCATAAGAAGAGCCTTGACTTGTGATAGACGCATCGAAGCATGTTCATCTGACTGTGGTCCTTATCGGACATAGCGTATGCCGGAATGATGGTTGGATTTTGGGTGCGGATAGTCAAAAGGAAGAAATCAATTGTAGTTTCTTGTGCATTAAACAAGACCATCCAACCACATGTCATACCATGACCTCACTTGTCCCTGGTGAGAAGGGTGAACAGACTCATTCCACTGTAATGGATAGTATTATGAGTTGCATCGATACATGCCAGTCGGTTATCAGCCCACTTCTGCCAGCATTCTTTTTGATACCTTGTCTGCACTATCAAAATGAAGCTGTCCTTCTCGATCTGCGTTCCCTGGGGTACGGGATCAGATTTGGTCTTCAAGTGCACAAAATGACCTTGACTACGCAAATCCTTAACCCATTTCAGGACTGACATGCCATCTTGAGAAGCTAGCCTGATGGTTTCTGCTTCAATCATCTATTTGATTCTATGAATATCACGACACGTGATAAACTGATTACGTGCTATATTTCCACTCTTCAACATGTCAAGATTCTCCTCAGAGAACACCTGGCCCTGAATCTGATTTAACTGATGCAAGATGTCAGTGTATTCCAATATATACACAGCAAGACATGTACAACTTTATCCAGTGAAATTCCCAGCCTCAAAAGCCTTTCAACCTCAGCACAAGTCTGTTTTGATATACGTGTATAACGGGCATTTTCACTCCCAGTGGGTGGCTATGCTCCACTTTGTAGTGACCCAAAATAGTGCTGGTCCCTGGATAAGTCTTCATGATAAGGCGAGAACTGCAACCAGTCTTTTTGCATTCAACTTTCCGGCTCCATGTGTGCTTTTTGAGATAATTCTTCTTTCTGCCGGAAAGCTGTCTACCACAAACATAGACAGTCTTTGTTAACCAATTATTGGTGGTTGGACTGGGCTTCTCCTTCACCACATATTCAACCAGTCTGCTCTCTTCTTCCTCATTCAACCACGCCTCCATTTCTGTCATTGAATTCCATTCCAATGAATAACCATGGTTGCGGTCATATGCAAGGCTGCCTACAGGAGTTACAATCGGATCGGGCTGTCGATCTTTGATGGACGATGTCGGGGAGCAAATTGAATTGGCAAGAGCGGGATTCTCGATTTGGAACTCGAAGAACGACATGGATAAGTTGGTGAGCACAGAGAGCAGTGAGGAGTAAGGAGAAAGCTGAACATCTGCTTTGACAAAATTATTCATTGTCTGCAGGCCATAATAGGCCGCCCGCCGGACAGAAATAATAATAAAATGAATTTACACTGCTAATGTAAGCTCTTTCTAAAAAGGGATATTACGTGCACAGGGCGCAAAGTCAAAACTTGGCTCCACTTGCTCCCGAGACATTGGAGATCATCCTTATGCTGGGCCACAGTCTTGTGGAAAGCACACTCCTTCAAAAATTTTATCTCTTCAATAAATATCTTGTGGGATTAAGAAAAAGTGAATGCCAAGTTTGCCCATTCCCCAATCAATTTCTTGTCCTGATTGGCATGCGGGTCAACATTTGCATCAATGTTGACATGTTTGCAAAGATCATCAGAGGAGTTTGAAGATGAGCTCTGCTCCTATTTCCATTTCAGTATGTCAGCATTAATGTTGGCAGTTTTTGGAAGATTGCTGGAGGAGGTTGAGGATGAAGTTTGCCCTAGTTGCTGTTTTGATGGACCAGCATCGACTTTGGAATGCTTGTGAGAGTTGCTAGAGGAGGTTAGAGGTAAAGTTTGCCTGCAATTACATTTTGATGCATTAGTGTCAACATTGGTGAGCTTGGGAGGCTTGCTCAAGAAGGTTAGGGGTGTTGTCTGTCCACATTTAGATTTCGGTAGGTCAGCATCACTACAATCCATCCAGTCAAATATCTAAAAATGGTTCAGTGAGCTCTGTGATGCACCTCAATCTGTTATAGTTAATATCAACAACAATGACCATACTATCTGACTTGGATGAGTCTGGTATGATTCAGTGAGCTTGGGGACAATGATGATTCAAGGCCCTTCAAGTGGCTTGAGTCACTGCTTACCCAGATTTAAAGCAGACTTACATTGAATTTTATTGAATTTTATTATATCTACAAGACCAATAAATTAGTTTCGGTTAGCAAGAACAAATAACAGAAAACTCACCTAGTCAAATCAAGTAAAAGAGATAGTGGATGATGGTGGTAAAAGAAGAAGAGGCGTGATTGTGTGATGCATGATCATTGCCATTTCCAAGCTCACAATCCAGGAACTTTCAGGCACTGGGAGCTTTTAGGCGCCAGGATCAAAGCTGTTGATGTTGTTAAGCACAGCTTTGCTTCTTGAACTTGAACCATCACCATTGGCACTTCTGCCCCTTCACAAAACCTTTTCCAAGAGGTGAGTACTCAATAAAATTGTATAAGTAATTTACTGACTCGATGTTCTCAGTTTTCAGTACCATTTAACATAAATGTCTTGTTACGTTGTTATTTTCTCACTAACTCACTAAGATACAGCTTTAAATGTCCCAGCCAAGCCCCATTTTACTCCTCACTGTATCCTGGCCAATTCAAGATGGTCAGCCATGGGATTTACCATCTCATAGCATATTCTTGAAATGCCTCCACACCTGTCCTCACCCTGCTCAGCATGGGAACAAGGATCATCCAATATCATCAGGAACTACTATATCTGGCCAAGAAACTCCAGGAACAGGCCCAGCAACCATATGAAACTCATGTCTCATCCTAGCTGCACTCAAAGCTGTCTAGGTTTTAATCAAACAAAGGCTGAAAATGTCACCTTCTTGGAGGCAGTACATGCCACAATCATGTTCGCACAGGCTCTGAATGAGGCCAAGTCTAACAATCTTGTGAATCTCACTATGACAGAAAGAGAGTGGTTTGTGGCTGCTCGCAATCACCCAGAGAACATGTTTCCTTGAGAGTAGCTCTTGCTCTGGAATGCAGTACTTGACCTGACTTTTCTGCAGTTTCCTTCTAGCTCTTCCTACACACATGGAGGATTTGGTTCCATGCTGCTGTATTCAATACCCAGATATATCCACTCATGTGAATTCACAGGTTAGGAGTTTCTTGGTATGAGCTGCAGAGCAAGGAGAGCCTGCTATGGAAGATGAAGTTCAAGATGTATTTCCTGGTAGTGCAAAAATACTGCTGAGTAGACCTAGTAAGTGTTTCTCCTTATTTCTGCAACATTTGTGACTAATATGTAATTAGCTGTAGATCCACTATCTAGCTCATCTATAACTGCTACCATAGATCCATCTACCCATTGTTCCTCTACAGCTACTAGGGAAGGTGCCTATGTCAGTTGTGCCACAACTTCTATGGTGTGTCATACTGCAACTGTTACCATGGATCCATCTTCATCTAGTGAGATTAACTCTTTTTTTTTAATAGCTGCCTTATCCTTTTGGTTAAATTTATTATCCAAGTAGTGGCTCTAAATTGCATGGGATTCTCAGGACTAGCTATCAAAGTTATTGAGCAAGGTTAACCTCACATCTTCCAGGGGACCTCTACCTAACTGGCCTTTGACTCCTTACAAGTCTGAGTCTTTCAGAAAGAACCCTAACACTTCTCATCTCCTAAAGACATTGCTTCATATTATTATGAAGGATGCTATTCATCCCACACCAATTCAAGAGTCTGATGCACAGAAAGCATTGGAAAATAATTTCTTCTTTGCTTTATTCACAATTAACTTGACAAGGAAGCAACACCAGCTATTGTACAGGCTTTAGAAGGATGAACATTTTTTTCAGAAACTCTGTTACATTTGTATTGACAAAATAAAGAAAGATTCAGTAACGCAAAATTTATATGTTATGAATGGGTGAGTTTGTATCTGTTATCTTAACAAACACTTTACAGTTTATTTTTCTAGTTTTATTTTGCATTCTTACTCTGGGATCATGATATTTTTGTAGAATTCATGCTCTTGAGCTCCTTTGTGAAGGGATTGAGCAACAGAGACTCAGATGAGTGGAAAAACATCAAGAAATTTGGATTCATCTGGACAGCAGATATATCTCTTGACACTGTGAGACCCGGTGCACGAAACAGATCTCGAACCAATGTATCCTGAATGTCTCGCACCTAGATGTAGGTGGAGACCAAATGTGACCACCTGGGGTAACCATGCCGTAAGGTGGGTCTGGACAGTAGTATGAGTGTTGTATGGAACAGTACAAGCTTCAGAGGTGCAAGGAACAGTGTACGGGCCACCCGCTGACGTAATCAGGAGGAAGCGGGTGGTATTGTGGTCCAACGACCAGAAATGAGTGGGAGCGGATGGAATATGGGTGAAGGGGTGGTCCAAAAAGGTGTAATAAGTCCAAATATGGATAATGCGGATGGAATACAGCAAATGTGGACGGAAATAGTGTGAGAGCGGGTGGAATAGGGTGAAAGCGGGCGGAAATAGCGTGGGAGCGGACGGAATAGTGCAAAAGCGGACAGAAATAGCGTGGGAGTGGATGGAATAGGGTGAAAGTGGATGGGAATAGTGTGAGAGCAGACGGAATAGCGTGAGAGCGGATGGAAATAGCGTGTGAGCGGACGGAATTGAGCAAAAGCGGATGGTTCCAGAGGTTCTAGAGGTAGCAAAACCCAAATAGGAAGCTCCCAAGGAGCTTTGGTTGTAAAGTTGTAAACAGAGATAGAAGACAGTGAGCTCTGGACATAGATCTGGTATCTACGGACAGAGCCTCACAGTTGATGTAGATGACAGTGGGCCTTTGAACAGAGCTCGGAAGGCACAACTGGTTAGAACAGATAGAAATAGAGAGACAGAGACAGAGACAGAAGCAAAAGGGATCGATTCGGTAACAATGGTAATAACAGACTAGGGTGCATGGACTCGGGGTGTCTACTTATATACTGTAGGGTGGCTGTGTAAGTCGTCGGGAGGGCCTGATGGATGGTTATCAAGTGCGGGAGGCACCCGGGAGGCAGGATAAGTGGTAATCACATGTAGAAAGTGCCCGGCAGGCAGGATAAATGGTAAATAAGCATGGAAAGCACCCACAATGTAGGTAATGAGTGCGGGAAGTATCCGCGGATGGCCAAGAAGCGTGGGAAACATCAGCGGGTGGATAGCGGATGAGAAATGAGCCAAGGCCTGACAGACACCGAGTCAGTTTTTGATTTATGCTCTAAAATATTTCTTATCCAACCATATGACTATTTTCTAGCTTGGAACTCACACCCTATATATGGAAGTCCCTTGAAGAACTGTCCAGGGCTGGCATCAAGCTGTGGCCTCATCCTGCATCTACTCTTTTTGCTCTCAAGAAATCCAAGCTCTTGCTCTCACTTGGAATGATTATCAAAGCTGCAGGAAGTTTCTTCAAAATACCAAAGCAAGTCAGGACTTGTCAGGAGGGTAAAGATTTGCTCAATCAGGGATATGTGGTGAAGCGTAACTCCAGTGCTGAGTCTAAATATGTTTATTTTCCAGCAGCCTACTCAGAAAAGGAGCTCGGCAAGGAGAAAACCAAGTTTAAGAAGGAATTTAATAGTAAATTTATTTGGTTTGCCTTGTATTTCAATTCTACTCTGGTATATCTAGGAGAAGTAAAGGTATTCATTGCTTTTGGGCAATTCCTTGCCATGGTATATATGGCTCAAATCAATTTTGGGAACTCCTGGAGGAGTATACTAGCCTCCTAGGTGGTCAGTTTCACAAAATAAAAGATCCTATTTTTGTGTTCGGTAATATAGAAGAGAGTAATTAATACGGGTTGTATTTTTAAGGTAATCCCATACCCATATCATTTTTATCTTCCAGAAAATGGATATGGTACAGGTATGGAGCACCCATACTACCTGTAATACAGGTGTAACAGGTGATACATGCATGACCGTCCCATACCCATACCGTTTTTGGAAAGCCTTAAACCAATAACAGTACAGGTACGGTCCCATATTACAGTACCTGTAAGTGTATCAATACAGATACGGTGCTGAGCCCTAGAGCATTATATTGATGAGTGAGTTGTGCAAATCCTTTATAGTAGGTAATTATTTTTTATGAAATGAAAAACTTTATTTTTGCAAGCTGTAATATAGGAGAGAGAAATATAGGAAACATCATGACTAAGCAGTACAAAAACTAGAGTGCAAGTATTGAATCAGGTGGCAGTACAGAGAGCAGCATAAATGAATATAAAAAGTTGGACTTGAGTGAATCTGGAATAGATATCAGTAAATATTATGCGTGTTGAGAACCAAATGTACCAGTTCAAAAATTGACTATTGGGAGGAGGAAAAGGCTACAAAGAAAGAGAGGTCAGCTTGATCATTGGAATATTACATCAGTACTAACAATCATTGCAGCTGGAACAATGTATTCAGCTATTGAACAAATAAAAATAAACAATACTTACCTTCCAATTAAATTCACTTTTGGGAATTCTGATAATGTTGTGGCTGGGCTTAACTTGAATGAGATGTTCCGAGATTGAGGATAGATTGAATGGAGACATCAACGGTGGAATGGGGAGGAGGATAGTACAGATCCCCTTTATATGATTATGAGGACTTTTGGAATCATATGTTTGATAGAAGACTGCAGATGATGTTTACTCATTACATGCTGCCAAAGACCACCCAAAGAGCCAGTTGTTGTACAGTCTGGACACTGGTAGTCCTTGCTATTGCCCTGAGCCTTGATTAAAACCAAAAATCTGCCTATATATTATTGAGAAAGTGAAATTGGAAACAAAACATAGATTCACCTAAGAGATTCATCCTGACTATTGGTTTATCCAATTCAATATACAAGATGGCATGTTGGTCAAGGCCCTCATTATCATTGAACTACTCTGGACAATAGGAACTACAATATTGAGAATTATATCAACAATGACACATTTTATTGAAGATTTAAAGGGCTTACCAACAGGTAGAAGACACCATGGGTCAGTAAGGTGCCAGAAAGATAAAAAGGAAAAGTTTGAGAGACAATGGTGAGGGTGAGTAAGAAAGAGTTCTGTGGAAATAGTGACATCAGCTAGAAGTCCAAAAGAAGCACTTGATTTATCAAATCTAGCCTTTTAAAGACATGATAGTACAGTGATGGCAACTATCGATGAACCACCCCAAGAGTATTTAAATTGTCATTGTAATGGTCCCAAGCTTATTACTAGTCATAGCAACTGTCTAAAATGCTGAAATATATTGCGTATATACTAGACATTGTACTTTACAATATGAATGTAAAAAAGATACAAAATAGATCAGAATAACTGCTTTGCCAATTTGGGGTGGTTCATCAATAGTTGCCGTCACTGTACCATCAATTCAGCTACCAATAAGTCAATTATTTTGTACAATTTTTGTCAACCTACAGCTTTACCTATCAAGTTGGATTGCTAAAGTAATGAGGGAGGTTGCAGGATGATTAAATGGTTTCAAAAAAGAGTACAAACATAAGAAGAAAGCTACTAATGAGGAATTGGAGCTTTGCCAGTTTCACATTCTACCTCAAAGAAATCATATAAAGACCGTTGGATAAAGTGAGTGAGTGCAGGATTTGGAGGAGCATGCAAAGAAGGAAGCTGAGTTTTTGTGAGATCAGCCGGCAGTGGTGTTCAGCGCTGCCTCTTCTCTCTTTCATACCATCATCAGTACCTGTAGCAATTTATTTCTCAATAAGCTCTTTCAAACAAATTTTTAAATTCTCTGCTATGAATACACTATAGCTTCACTTTACACATTTTTTCAGAAAAATTGCCCATCCTACCATCTCAATATGTCCTTGGTACTCACATGCTTGCAGGCAAAAGCTGCAGCCTCTACCGCGGGTCCCTCTCCCTCTGGCAACCAGACTCAAGAAGTCAACAATGACCAGGACAGTCAGAGGGGCCAGGGAGACAATGACGAGATACACAATGAGAAAGACCCTCTATCCTTGCTTGGTAGGGGAGACCCAGGAACGTACAGTTGCCCTTGCACTGCTAGTCCGCAAAGACAGAAGTCTCTCCCCTTCAAGCCTCAGTTACCTAGGCCAAGGTCCAACCTCTTCAACGACCTCCTCAGGTCCCAGGGTGATGACCAGGATGTCCAAGGGGATAATGATGGTGGGGATGTTGACAAGTTTGGCTATCCGTCAAACAAGTCAGCTTGCGCTGCGGCCCTTCATTACCCTGGGGGATACGTTCCTGCAGATGAGGCCAGCAGAACTACATTACATGTGCCTTCCTCTTTGGCCCAGCACACTGATTCTTGCCACTCTTGTCATGGAGCTGCAACAACTTCAGCACAAACGCTGCGTCCAGGCAGGTCTGCATCCTCTGGAGATTGCAATTACGGATACCAGCAGCGAGCAAGGCAATGCGAGGTTAGATGCACCACCTCACTCTTCTTACACTCCCATATACGGGGTCAATCCTTATTCAGGCAAGTTTGCCTATACACACGTGGACTTTCCACTGGCCCATTCTCCCATACAGACACTCATACAGGTGCAAGGAGAGGTGATACATCAGGCTCCAACCCTCAGAAGGATGCTCAAGCTGGGGATGGCATACATGTCCATGCAGCTAGTGGCGGTAAGTGCTACAAAGATTGCACACAGTTGAGGTAACTCACAAGGAGGCTTAGCTACAGATAATGCCCATAACCCTCAGCCAACCTTGTTCTACCCTCCCCCCCTCCTGCTCCGAGCTGCAGGCCTCCTCCTACTGCACCCAAACACATTCCAGTCCAGGAAAGCCAGCAGGTGGGCTCTCCACCTCAAGGCCAATTTGGCTCAGTGGATCCTTTGTTGGCATGTTTGTTGTGAGACGACCAAGCTTTCCCAAGCAGGATTGGGCACAACCAACAGGAGGACAGACACCATGGGCACAGGGACCCAGACTGGCGGGATGTTTCTCCCCGTAACCAGGGCCGCCGCTCTTGTTCAGTCAAGACAAGGCTGAACCCTCTATGGCAGGAGATCTCCCTTCCGCCCATTCAGTCATTCAATGTGTTCCAACCTAACGACTACAATGTTCATGGTCTCATGCCAAGTTTCCAAGGTACTGGTCCTGCCCTACCTGCTCCGTTGGCTCGACATCAGCCCCTCCCTGCTGTTGCAGTGTTTGGCTCGCAACCTTTGGCATACCCTCCACAGCTTCCGGTACACCATGCCCAGATTCCAAGCTCACACTACCCTTCCCTGCCGCACATCCTTACTACACCAACCTACCGGCTGCCTATCCCCAGTATTCCCAATATGCTCCCCCAGCTGGTCAAAACATGCCAGCCCAACAGGGGCAAGGTGCAGAGGTGGCAAAAGTCCCAGGCAAGAACAAGAAGGTTTGGACATTGCCGAGCCAGATTCAGGCCAATTCCACCAATGCTCCTTTCAGGGCCAAACATAGCTTCAATGTGAACGTTGTTAACACCTTACAAGCAGGCTGGCAGACCTTCATTCCTCTGCCAATGTTCGGATCACAATACAACAACTCCGCCTTCTCCACCTCCATTGACATTGGTCATGTACTCAGTCTGAATGCGAGTGGAGACAAGGTTGTTCTCAAGCAAGCCTCTGGCTTCAGGGATGACTCAATGGAATTGATGTCAAGCCAAGAGTGGCACATTGATGGAGATGCTCACAAGTGCCCAGTAAATTGTGGATGAGTTGGGAAGTATTCCCAATCTCGACCTCATGACAAATGGCACGGTCAACTGCCACACCACAACCCTCCTCCGACTTGCGCAATTCCACTTCAGAGCAAGCCAGGATACCTTCCAAATCCTCGATTCGGGCAGCAGGATCCTACAGCAAGAAGGTGAATAAGAAGCCTAGGAGGAAAAGCAGAAAAGGGACGTACGGGATACCCGGGAACTACCAAAGCCTTGTAAGCCTTGGCCTGGGCAGCACTAGCAGCAGAGGCTGCAGCACTGTCCGCCAAAGCCCTAACCTCCCCCTTGAGCATTTCATATTCCACTTGACAGTTTTTTAGCATCCGCTCCTGCTCTGAGTTCAAACAACAAAGGTCAGCCAGTTGGGTTTCCAGATGCCGAGTCTGAACAATGGCCATTTGATTTCGCACCCACTCAGTCTCCAGATCCAATTGCGAGGAATTGAGACGCCTTTGCATGTTGGATAACTCCTGCTGAAGAGCTCCAACATTGTTTGTTCTTAATACGGGCATGGGAGGCTAGGAGAAGAGGAATTAGAATAAGGGTCGGAAGAAAAGGGAAAAAGGAAGGTGACATCTCACCAATGGCTCCCAATGAACCGGATGAATGGGGTTCAGCCATTGGCTGTCACCATATGCATCCCAAAGATCCGTCATGGCAGGGTCGCAACCAGAGGCAATATCAAGATGAGCCCTGCTGTAGGCAGCCCCATCCAATCCAGGTTGCTCAAGTAACCTGGGAGGAGACCATGTCTGATGAGGGACAGGAGACCAACAGTCAAGAGCAAGCACAGGGGGAAAACGTGGAAGAGTGCTCGGGAGGAATGGATGGCAAAGCAGGAGAAGGAGCAGTAGTGGGGGCGGCAGCAGGGGGCGGGCTGGGAACCTTGTGAGGAGGGGGAGATAATGTTGGGGGAAGACCCTGACCACCAGGAAAGACCACAGGAATAGTGGGAACGGGTCTGGGAGAAATGGCATGCGATGTGGAGGAACCAGCATGCCGCTGTTGCCGTTGCTGAGCATCCAAACCTCTTTTGTGATGACGTGCCTTCTTCTCTTTCTGCTCCTGCTCCCGCAAATCTTCTTCCCAATTTGCCTTCACCGCCCGTTTTCCTTCTGCTGCTGCTCTAGCTCTAGACGACGCTTGGTCTCAGCCGCAGCAAGATGTGCATCCTCCTGGTCCTTGAAAAAGCAAGCTTTGCTCGCAGCAGCATTCTGAGCCTCCGTGGCCTCGAAAGCTTCCAGCTCATGGGCCAAATCCAACCCTGGAGGGATAATTGTGTCGCCAACTCGCAAAGGGACAGAGGGAGCTTTTGGACGATCAGATGGAACAGGACATACAGGAGGAGGGATACGAATGGTGGGACCATGGACAATTCGTACCCCGTGGGAGGAAGAGTAGAGGGAGGAGGAGCAGCGGACAGAAGAACGGTGGTACCTAGCTTACAGGGGAGCTTCGGGACCCAGGAGCACGAGGCTCATCAGAAACACCCAGAGGGCTTACCCGACCATCGGATCGAGTAGGAGAGGACTGGAAGGTCAACAATTTGACAATACATCCGCGACCAGGGGGGCCAACACAATCGGCGGAAGGTGAGAGGGGGTCGTTGGGACGAGCAATGCGAGTGGATCGAGCAATGTGCTGAATAGCTTCCTCGAGACTAGTGAAGAAGGAAGGGGGTTGATGATAGGAGTTGTAGGACTGGGAATTCAAATGAGCCATACGAGACTCAAATTGCTGCCGAGCCCAGGAGAGAGGGGCACCAAATTGACTAGGAAAATCCGAGTCAGGACCAAAAATCACAAAGAAGGGAAGAAGAACACAAACATAGCAAACAATTGATATTGATAGGCTATCCCAAGTGAACAACCCTTGTGAGCCTTCTGACAGGCGTCGCACACCAACTCAGTGCCACTGGCGGCACTACACATCTCCCCTTTACCTTCACAATAAGCGCAATGGTTCAAGCGCTTAGCAACTTCACGCCACTTGAGATCCGTAACATCAACGTCAAAGGAATGTCTGCCAAGTTGGAAGACAGCCTTCAACGCTTCATCGATTTCCACAGAAGTTGCAGTCTGCCAGGAAACGGGACATAGAGCAGAGACGACAATGGGGATACGCTGCTCAGACATCGAAGGTTCGACAGTGGTAGGACGGTGGGAGGAAGGAGAGGAAGGCAAAGGGTTCGGGGACGGGGACCGTTTGGTCTTTTTGCAAGGGGAAGCATCGGAAGGAGAAGAAGTTCTTTTGGGGGCATTTCGAGAGTGTACAACAAAGAGGATAAGGAAGAAGTGAGAATGGGAAGTTGAACATAAACTTTTCAAACTGTTTGTTGGTGCATGTGGGTCCAACAGCGATCACGTCATTCTAGAACCCGCGATCCACCAATTGACATGCAAACCCAATCTAGATGCTAGGGGCCTTAGATGGGGGGGTAATGTCATGCCCTGTACCACTGATTTCACTATCTTCAACCCTCTAACCCTCCCGATCCTGTGCATAACCTACCCTACCGACCCAACAACCGCCCGCTAAGTCCACTACGTATCTCAGCTACTTCCGTACATGCATACTACTCACCAATCCCACATCCCGCACGTATATAATCCGTAAACTCCCTTGGAGGATCCCTTGTCTTGATATTAACCTGTTTACCTCCTGTATTTCTTGTTTTCTCTCTATTTTCTTATATTTCTGTCAATTCATCTACTTTCTCAATACACGCTTGTTTTGGCTTCCGCTTTTCGACTCATGTGTCGACTTGACGGCCAACAAGCTCATACGACAACCAGACTCGCCCCCGTCAACCAATTGATGTTGGCTCACACAACTAGACTCAGAACTCATATTCGGGAGCTTTGGCATTCCCAATCCACCCGCTTCTCATTACTAGTCTTTGACTAGCCCACCCGCACACATATTCGATTGCAGATCTCGTCCGCCTTTCATACTAAGGCCACAAAGCTACTTCTAGTACCTTTCCTTAAGACCGTCGACCCCGGTCTTACACTGGTGCTTGATGCTGTGATAATTGTGAACCAGACAAATTCCCAGCTCAGACCATACGACTCCATGATTCTGACCAACTATGTCTCCTTGGCCATTCGCAAAAGTCACCTCCGGAGCTTGCTTCAGTAGAGGTCCAAACTCAAAAAGTTGCTGTAACGCAGTATTTGGATAATGTGAAGAACAAAGTCCTTCTCATTGAGGGTATTCTTCCTTCCCTGCCGCCCAAGACTCAACCAGTAACAGTTGACAGTTGTAAGTATTCATACACTCCAATTCTTCTCTGTATTAACTTTACCTCTGCAGCTCCTGCCTTTCACAATCCCGTATCTCACTTGGACATTACCACACAGCTGCTCATTGTCTTAGGTGTTGTCTGTCATGTACTCATGGGACTTGCTACTGATCACTGCAATTTCATCATCGGCGCTGTCCATCTCATAATTGATTCTGTCATGGCTCTTCAAAAGATTCAACACCCGGATGGCACAGAAGACTGGGCTCCTGATGATGCCAATGTTTGAAACCAGTTACCCATGAGTCTCTACTCTGCTCTCAATTCGCTCAAAATTGAGAGCGATATGACTGTTTATGCCATGTGCCCTGAATGCCACTTCAGGTATCCACCCTTGTATGATACAATGAAAGTAGTCACATACCCATTGCAGTGCACCAATTGTAGGATACTGGAGAAGGGGACGACTGAGTGCTGTACTCCTCTTCTAAAGTCCGGTAAATCTGCACCAGTGAAGCCATTCCTTGTACCATCCTTGCCAGACTTCATTGCCCGAGAGCTTGCTGATGGTGAAATCGAGGCCATGTGTATGAAAGCATGCAACAATGCTTATTCATTGTTGAAAGACCCCGTAAGCAATAATACACCATTAACAAGTATTTTCCAGGGGGAATTCTTGAAAACCTTTGAAGGCCTGACTCCGGGCAAACTCTTTATAGAACGAGAGGGCAAAGTTTGACTGGCATTTGCTATGCAGGTCGATTTTTTCAATCCTAATGGCACTCATAAGTGGGGAAATCATGATTCAGTCGGTATTATATCCCTTGCAAATCTTAATCTTCCAGTTGAGCTTCACTACAAACCTGAGCATCTCTTTGTTATGATTATTCCTGGACCACGGGAGCCAGAGCTAGACAGCCTGTCTCACTATATTGCTCCCATTATTGATCAATTCATAGTGGCATGGGAGCGGGGCATCCATGTCTCTCAGACATTGTCTTCTATTGATGGTCGTACAGTGGAGGCTGCTATCATTCTTTCTGTCAATGATTTCCCAGCTGTCCGAAAGATTAGTGGTGCTGCTGGAGTGGTTGCACATTGGTTGTGTACAGTGTGCAAGCTTTTTGGTCGTGAATCGACATATCAAACAGACTTTCTGAACTGGGAATTAAAAGATCCAGCAATACTGCGCAAGCAAGCCAAGGCTTATTGCGATGCTGGAAGTCAGAAGGAATGACAAACCTTATTTGAAGCACATGGAGTTTGATGGTCAGAATTATGGCGTTTACCTTACTGGAACCCAACATGTATGCTTGTTGTTGATAGCATGCATTGTATCTTGGAAGGTCTTGTTCATTATCACTGCTGCCATGTATTATGACTCAATAGCGCAACTGCTAAGACCAAGGAGACTGTTGAGTTCAGTGCAGCATTTGCATATCCCTGGCCCATATACAGTGATGGCAACTATTGATGAACCACCCCAAGAGTATTTAAATTGTCATTGTAATGGTCCCAAGCTTATTACTAGTCATAGCAACTGTCTAAAATGCTGAAATATATTGCGTATATACTAGACATTGTACTTTACAATATGAATGTAAAAAAGATACAAAATAGATCAGAATAACTGCTTTGCCAATTTGGGGTGGTTCATCAATAGTTGCCGTCACTGTACATAGATTACTTTATTGATGAAATAACTTAGGCTATGGGCATCCAGCAAACTCTTCATCCTGGAGATTATCATGTTATAGCTATAGCTGGCAAGCCATTCACAACACTCACATTGCTCTTACCTTGTAAATTGGTCATTTGAAACACAATAAAAATGTTTGTCTAGCTGTTGCTGTTGGTATATACCGTCCAGATCCGTTTTCTCATTGAACTAGCATGTCTCCATGGCCACTATGTCTCTGGAAAGGCTGTCGATATCTCTGTGCATGAACGACTGATAGAGGTTGAGACTATGGGTATGGGAGGCAAGAAGCAGCACGTCTATATTCTGTATGTCAAATCTTTGCTCAGATGTTTTTGCTGCTCATTACCGACACCAAGCACCCATGGCATTTTGGGACTTGAAAATTGCTTCCAACTCAAAACCATTGGGGACGCGCAATTGATTCGTCATAGAATTATCAACAACTTTGAAGGGGCAAGTCTTCCTACAACATCATCCAAGGATTGCAAACATCTATTTAGCTTCATTGTATGTGGTATGCCCAACAGGTGTAGAAACTGCTGCGGTACGTGCATTCAAGAAACTGGGGACCCTTTGGATTTTTTTTTTGTTAGCTCGTCAAAAGACAACATTTGATTAGGGAAACACCTCTATTGACTGTTTGGCACAAGAAAGACAATTGATTCTGGGTCCCGAAAGCTCGTGTCATAATTGACATCTGAAGGCGTGCTTTTCAATTTTGATAACATGAACTGAAATCTCTTGATAGTCCTGTTTCGAATTCATCCTCAAGATCGGCTGTGCTGACAGGGTACGCTTGGAGTTTATGGATAATACTTTTACTGATGAACCATATCTCATGCAGGCTGTTCACAGACCTTGTGGATGACTTGCTTTCCGAGTTTTCATATGACGCTAGTCTGGTCTTTTGTACAACTGTTACTCACATACAAAAGGGATATTTGTCACCCTTCAAGGATACAATGATAACATGTCTGCGTTAGTTCGGCATGTTCTGGAAAAGGTTAAGAACTTGGAGGTTCTTGAGGACAGAATGTGTGTTATGATAGAGCAGGTATGGTCTCTTTATTCCTATAGGCAATGTGGCAGAAATTCTAATTGACGATGGGCTTACGCATAATAAAAAAAGCTGGGAAAACTTCTTCCTACAACAGTCATATCAGCTTTCTGAATACTATGTGCGGTATTTGATGATGAAGGAGCAATGGACAGCAGAGGAGTATCTGAAGGAATTTCCGAGTGAGTTTTTATCCTGAGATATCATTGGTGGGATGATTCTCATATGGGATTTCGTGCAGCGATCTCCGCAGAGGAAATCAGTCAGCACGCTAAAGCTTTGCTTTTGAATGCTAGGTTGGGTCTGGAAATGTTTATAAAGATGTAGGTCTTGGCATCTTGGTTTTGCAACAATGCTCAGAGATGGCTGAATTGGGATTGAGTGGTTCGAGTATGTCTGATATTGAGCTCAATGCCCATGCGCTAGTTCTTCCTCAAGGTACGTTCTTTTCATTTTTTACTAAACAAATGCTCAGATTAATCATTTCCTAGGATGCAACCTGATCAAGATGGTCCCTGTCCCTAATCCTGACAAAGCCAACTCTGCTCTTACCTACTTCGTTCATATTGGCTCAATTAGCAACCGGTGCCCTTCTCAGTCAAATTCTCACCAAGCCTGCCTTCAATGTTCTTTGGACAAAGGAGCAACTGGGATACATTGTCTCTTGCTCATACTGGCATCTTGCCGGTGATACTGAGAGGGGTATAAGGATAGTTGTCCAAAGTGAAAAGACACCTGGGTATTTGGAGTCCCATGTCAAGGCATTCTTGGAGGAGATGAAGAATACGGTTGAGGCGATGACGTTGGACACGTTTGAGGAGCAGAAGAGTGGGTTGGATAAGAATTGGATAGAGGAAGACAAAAGTTTGGTGGAGGAGGCATCCATGTTTATGAGTCAGATTAATATGGGGCACTTGGATTTCTATAAAAGTGAGTTCTTGTCATTGTAGTGGACCTTGGTTGACATTGATGGCTTGTTCATAGATATCATGGATGCGGACATATTGGAGGAAGTCACCAAAGATGAGGTTTATGCTCTCTTCATGTCGCATGTGCACCCGTTGTCAAAGTTTCAGTACAAATGTCTTTGCAGAAGATTCAACCTAAACAAGGCAATGCTGCTGCAGCCAAGGGTTTTGAGGGTCTGCTACGTGATTCTGGCATAGACAATGCTGGTGCATGGAGAGATAAGATTTCAGACAAGACGCCAATTCCAAAAGTCTGCAGCAGAAGTTTTGGCGGGCAAGGAAGGAGCTCAGGGATTGCTACAGAGTATCTTGCAACTCATGCAACCGCATCTGGTGGCTGGAGAAGGACCAGATCCTAGACAGTTGGATGCAACATACATTGGGGATATGAAGGAGTTTAGTTGTAGCTTTAGAGAGGGAGAGGGATTGAGACAGGGATAGAGATAGGGACAAAGACAGATTGCAACCAAAATAGCAGGGATAGGGAAAGGGATTGTGAAAGAGACAGAGATGGTGAATCCACACCTCATGTGCACTATTAGCATCAATGGTAATTTTATGCCCTCTATCATTGCACTCCCCGTCCCCATCCCACCAGAGGCTATAGCGGTATTAAAATAAACCCCTACAAGTTCTTGGAGGCGTATTTTAATACTAGCGACAAGTTGTCAGCCAGCCAAATATGTCCAGGGAGCCCTAACCATAGTATGATAAGATGGGGCTATATCTCGGGAACCAGGGGCTGTGGGAAAAAACAGAAATGGCTACACCCCTTTATTTTTCTCCCTCTTTCCAGTGGTGCCTCTCCTTAATCCTAATCTAAAATTAGGATTATGACCAAAACAGTGCCAAACAAACAGTGAACATAGGTTAGGGTTAGGGTGGTTAGGGTTTAGGGGTTGAGGATAATAATGGGGGTGTGGGGGCTTGCCCCCACTGTTAAAATATTAATCAGGATTAGGGTTAGGATGCAAGGTAGGGCTAGGGTTGGGTGCAGGTGACCTACACGAGCATGGGAAAAGTGTCTGTTTTTTCCCACAGGCTCTCGTTCTCTCTGTATCAATATTTCTTTTCTACCTAAAAGCTGTGCTGACAACTTGTCGCAAATATTAAAATATGCCTCCGAGAACTTGTTGGGGTTTATTTTAATACTGCTAATGAACCAGCTGCCCATCCCAGCCCCAAGCTCCAATACCAGCCTCCGTTAATAAACCTGCTACTCCCACTTCTGCCTCGGGCTCGGGTACCACTACAAGCGGAGTTGTAGGAGTGGTGAAACCTATAGGCACAGTAGCAAAAAGCATGATTCATGGCTGTTGAACTGTTGGAATTCCGAGAGTTGTATCTTGGGGACAATAAAGAAAATTTAATAAACAAGAGCATACCATTCTGAGCCCCAGAGCTGATATCAGGACCCAAAGTTTGTTCAACGTCGATATTGAATGTTGAGTAACAATGCTAGTTGAGTGTTTAGCGCTCTTGCGCTTGCTTCTGCTTCGCTTTCATCTCAACAACATCACTGAACTATGGCTGACAAAGTTACTGAATTGCACAAGGAACTTGATCTTTTTCAAAGCAAAGCCAATGAGGTACGCTAGCTTGTCAAGTAAATTCCCAAAACACTGTTCAATAGATGTAGCTCACGTTGATAGACGAGTGGATGTCCCCACCTGGCAGTGAAGACAGTGCCGGACTCACTGAACTTGAAATCATCATGACGAAATGGAGAGGATTATGAACAAGTTGCAGAATGCTTTTAAGAATTTGAGCTTTTGTTTCAGCCATATCATGTATTCATTGACAGCCGCCACCAAGGTATGCATCACAAAAGACAAGCTCAAAGCAGAGTTGCACGGTCATGGCAATATGGTGGAGGATGCATGATTCTATATACAATAGGTGCGTGCTCAGGTGTGGATAGGCTAACTTTTTGGTCTGATAAATTTGTATTTGAAGTTCGCAATTCAAACCAAACCCAAAAAAATACTGTACACTGTATATCGATGCTGCTTATGTGAATCATTTTCTTTTGTTCTTTGAGCTTCGTGATAGTCTCTAGAACCTGATCGAATCTTTTGACACCCAGCAACCACCCAGATTCTGACTTATCGGAAGCACAATTGGAAGTAGTATCCGGACCTGGTTCTTATCCAATGCACAATGGTATCTTGTCAAAACTACAATACTAAGTGCAAGAGGTTTGTTTGCTTTTGTTGCTTCAAGATAGGCTACTGATATTAATATTTCCACAGCAAAGATGTTCATCAAAGGTTGGATAACAATCCCTACAATCAACTTGTGCTAGCAATCTCTCTCTCCAGGGCTCTTGGTGTGCAGATCATGCCTGATAAGCAATCTACATTGTACTAACAGATATCTAAGCAGATCTCGCAGGATCTGCGCATTTTTTCACAATTGCTCCAGAAGATCTGTTGTTTGCTGAGGCCTGCAGAAAAGCTCCCTACCTCTGGAATCCGCCTTCATGTCGAGCTGCACAACCTTTTGCAGACCCTCTCCCACTTTCTCTCCTTAAGCTCGTTGTTAAGGATAAATATGTCGATTTTGACAAGGTCTACGGTGGCTTTACTAGCCCTACTGCACTCCAGGATGATACCAAAGACTTTGGTACTGAGTTTACACTGGTCCGTGAAGACCAGGTTGTCTGGAGTATTGCAGCTACAGCTGAGGCACAATGGATTCGCTACTTTGAAGCTTGGCTTGAACCACTTTTGGTTATCTATTCTCATCGTAAAAAGGAGTTGGCTACCTACAGGTCAAACATCAGGGAGTATTTCCATTCTGGTGATGCTTCTATTACAATCTGCATTGACAAAGATGCTAGGAGTAAAGCTGCCAATTCTCCATTTGACCTCAGCAGCCAAGACAACTTTAGGACTCTTCTTCTCAAAGAGCTTCTTCAAGTTTGCTCAAAAAAGAGAGATCTGCTCCTGCTCCTACTTCAACCTCTCCAGCTTCCTCTTCACGTTCTGCTAAACGCCTGGACACTCCTTGCATTCTCTGGAATGGGGAAAGGTGCAGTGAGCCATGCAAGAACAATAGGAAGCATGGTTACTGCAGTGAGTGTGGGGAACAGCACAAAGCCATTGACTCCTCCACTTGCTACACAAAGCTCACTCCAAGATGTTGAAATTAGACTAGAAGCAGCAATGCAAGGTCCTAAATCACTAGCTGAGGTCCTAAATCACTAGCTGGGTCCAGCAGTATTTATTCCACTTACAGTGGCTGCGAAAATTGATGTCACCCCCCCAATTTAGTAGCCTATTCAGTAGGCCATTCAGTAGGTCACGTGGGGTGACATCAATTTCCACAGCCACTGTACACTACACCTCCTCTACCTTCTCCACCTGAACATCTCTTGAGCAATCCTCAGATTCAAGCTACTCTCAAAGCTATGGACAAATATATCAAAGTTGAAATTTCTTTCAATGTTGATCACTTAGAACTCTTGTTTTCCACCATCCTAATCAGCCCTTTGTGGCTTCTGTCATCAGATCTCTCAGAGAGGGTTCTGGCCCTTCTACAATACAAAGTGGGAAGACAAGTCTAAACCGCACATTGATAATTATGTTGTCTTAACCTGAGGACACAGCTGCACTGAGATCACACAGAGATCAGGAAGTTGCAGCTGGAAGGTGGTCT